>APFE031217134.1:26163-107893 GCA_000404065.3 Pinus taeda | reverse complement strand
ATGCATTTGTATGGTTAACACATATCTGGTCCTGTGTTATTTATGAATATAGATCTTTGTTCTTCGATAGTAGTATGTTGCTTTGATTCCATAGGTTCTCTTTGAAGCTGGGCAAATGAAGAAGAAGCGGCAAAGCTCTATCAGGAAGGAGAGGAATCAAACAAGGAAACCAAGCGCAAGACTAAAGTTGGTCTCCTTTGTTCCACTCTTATCTATTTCATAAAGGAAAGCGAAAGTAGACTTTACTTGTTTGTTTCTACGATAGCTACCAGTCTTAGTGGGAATAGCAGCTCCGAGTGGACACTATTCCTAGTAACACTACCTACAAGGTAGTATGACTCTAACTAGAGGGAGTAATGTTAAGAATTTAGCTTTCTACCCACCAGCCCAGCCAAGCCTAACAATAATTAAAACTAACAAACAACCTGTATCATATCTCACAGAAAACATTAGATCACCTTTAACCATAGAAGATGCCCTGGAATTTAAATACCAAATAGAGGATGGCATCATTAACAATTTCATTAACCAAACAGAAACGAGATCCCATGTACAATGTCACATGATAGAGGCAGCATTCGATAACGAACTAGAAGAAGATCCCCTCAAAGGCACTCATGATCAATCAATACCTACTACCTCTGTTTCAAACAGCAAGACTATAGAGATTGAGCCAGGAAAAACCTTGAACATTAACAAAAACCTGACTCCTGGACAAGAAGAAAAGCTGGTCCAACTACTGAGAAAATATAAGGAATCTTTTGCATGGGATTACCCCGACATGAAAGGAATTGATCCCCAGCTATGTACGCACCACATTTATATAGAAAAGGATGCTAGACCTGTTCGCCAACCCCAACGGAGACTAAACCCTCATCTTAAGGATATTGTGAAAGCTGAATTATAAAAACTTTTAGATGTAAACTTTATTTACCCAATATCTGACAGTAAGTGGGTCTCTCCACTAGTAGTGGTGCCAAAGAAGAATGGAAAGTGGAGGATATGTGTAGGCTACAAAGAATTAAACAAAGCAACCCAGAAAGACCACTTCCCCCTTCCATTCATTGATCAAGTATTAGACATGTTAGTAGGAAAGAAATTCTTTTCTTTCTTAGATGGCTTCAGTGGATACAATCAGATCCGGATTGCCCCTAAAGGCCAGGATAAAACTACTTTTACCTGTCCTTGGGGGGCATTTGCTTACATAGTCCTACCCTTTGGCCTATGCAATGCCCTTGCCACATTTCAGAGGGCCATCCTCAGCATCTTTTCAGATTTAATAAATGAAGGGCTTGAAGTATATATGGATGACTTCACACTGTATGGACATGATTTTAAGCCAGCACTAGACACATTGGAAAAGGTGCTGCAAAGAGGTACTGCCACCAGGATTTGCTTGAGCCATGAAAAGTGTCATATGAAGATGACCAAGGGACTCATCCTAGGTCATTATATCTCAGCAGCTCGAATACAGGTAGATCCGGCTAAAATTAAGATAATTTTGTTAATACCTACTCCTACCACACAAATAGAGGTACGCAGTTTTCTGGGTTTTCTGGTTATTATAGGATATTCATAGAGCATTTTTCTCAAATAGTTGCACCTCTATACGCACTAACTAGGAATGTTGATTTTATTTAGATAGATAAGTGTGACTGTGCTTTTGAAGATTTGAAAAATCTTGTATCGACAGCCCCCATCCTGAGGGGCCCGAATTAGGATTTACCATTCCAAATTTCACCAGTTGCTTCAGACACAGCTATTGGAGCAGTCCTTGGGCAGGAAGAAGATAAAAAGCCATATGCAATTTATTATATTAGCAGGAATCTATCTCCTACTGAACTAAACTATACTGTAACTGAAAAAGAGTTTTTATTTGTAATACATGTTGTAAATAAGTTTAGACATTATATAATTGGGTATCCTGTAGTTTTATATACAGATCACTTTGCCATAAAATACTTAGCAAATAACCCTATTACAAATGGTAGAGTAATAAGATGGTTGATTTTATTGTAGGAATTCGACATCACAATAAAGGATCGACCTGGAAAAGAGAATCTTGTAGTTGATTTCCTCTCACGAATGCCAAAGCCAGCGGACACAACAGCAGTCAAAGATCAATTCCTAGATAAACATTTGTTTGTTGTTACAATCATAACACCATGGTACGCTGATGTTGCAAATTATTTAGCAGTAGGTAAATTACCCAAACATCTAATGCCCAATGAACTAAAACAGATAGTGCAGCGCAGTACCCGATTTTCGTGGATCGAGGGCTACCTATTTCATACAAGGGCGGATATGCACATCAGAAGATGCATCCGCGAAGAAGAAATATTTGAAATTCTGATAGCTTGCCATGACGGACCATGTGGCGGACATTTCGCAGACCGTAGGACTGGTCACAAGGTTTTACAAATAGGCTATTACTAGCCTACAATCTTTAAAGATGCTAAGAAATTTTTTCAATCCTGTGATAGTTTCCAAAGAGCGGGAGGCCCTGGATAGTCCGACGAAATGCCTTTAAATCCATAGTTAGTAATCAAGCCATTTGAGCGTTGGGTGCTCAATTTTATTAGTCTGATTAACCCATCATCAAATCAGAAAACATACATTCTAGTAGCAACAGAGTATGTTACCAAACCAGTGGAAGCAGAGGCACTTCCAAGAGCTACAAAGGATTCTGTAATGCATTTCCTTTTCCAAATATTTGTACGATATGGCCTCCCGAGGGACATAACCACAGATGGAGGACCACAATTGTAGGTAATAAAATCACTGCAACATTAAAAAATTACCACATTCGGCACAAAATAACCACCCCATACCACCCATAGGCAAATGGCCAAGTAGAGAGCATGAATAAAGTGGTAGAAGCAATACTGACAAAAATAGCTGCATCACACAAGCATGATTGGGCTTCAATATTTCCAGAGGCCTTGTGGGCATACTGAACAACGTGGAGAAATACCACCGGCCATTCACCATATCAACTAGTATTTGGAAAAGAACCCATCTTTCCAATAGAATTCAAAATACAAACATTAAGAACAACACAGGAGGTGGGTTTGAATTTAAATGAAGTCGAGACTAGCAAATTACAGCAAATCAACGAGCTAGATGAAATTAGGCTCTCGGCTCTTCAACACACTGCATTAATTCAACAATAAAGAACAAAATGGCACGACGCCCTTATTAAAAAAAAATTATTCCACAAAGGAGATTGGGCACTCCTATATGATTCCAGGTTTCAGGATTTCCCAGGAAAACTCCAGACACGATGGCTTGGACCTTATGAGATATAGAAATTGCATGACAGTGGCACCAATACATTGACTACCATTGATGGATCTGGACATTCGTTCAAAGCAAATGGTCATCGAGTGTGACTTTACCACAAATCGCTCACTCGAGAATCCTTTTACCAGCAATTACGGGAAGATTCCACTATGCAGATTCTTGCTGAGGAAGATAATCCCTCCTCAGCAGTAGTTCACTAAATAATTATTTTGTTTCTGAATTTTTTATACAACTTTTTCTCTTTAATTTTGCTTGTATAAACTGTTTTTTTTACATATTGTTATTGTTGTTCCTCTTAAGGGACAACAATTTTGCGTGCCTGTATTTTTCATGTTGTTCCTCTTAAGGAACAATTGTTGTTCCTTCAAAGGAACAGCAGCTGTTCCTCTTAAGGAACAGCACATTTGCATGTTTATTTTTGTTGTTCCTTTTAAAGGAACAACACTTCTACATGTCTATTTTTGTTGTTCCTCTTAAAGGAACAGCACTTTTGCGTGTTTATTTTTGTTGTTCCTTTTAAAGGAACATCACTTCTGCGTGTTTATTTTCGCTATTCCTTTTAAAGGAACAACATTCCTCTATGCTTATTTTTGTTGTCCCTTTTAAAGGAACAGTTGCCATCCCTTTTAAGGAACAAAAGTCGTTCCTCTTAAGGAACAACACTCTTACTTGCATTTTTGATGTTCCTCTTAAAGGAACAACTCTTCCGCCATATTTTTTTTGCTAGTCCTCTTAAAGGAACAACACTTCCACCAGATTGTTTTTCCGAGGAACAACACTTCTGCCAAATTGTTTTTTGTTGTTCCTCTTAAAGGAACAACACTTCCGCTAGATTGTTTTTGTTGATCCTTTTAAAGGAACAGCCCCCTTCACATTTTTTTATTTTTTTCCGTTCCTTCTAAAGAAACAGTAATTTCGATTTGGAATGTTCTTAGGTTGTTCTGCCGAAGGATCAGTATTTTATTTCACGTTTGGTTTATTTGTTGTTCTACTTAAGGAACAGTTGTTGTTCCTCTTAAGGAACAATAGTTTTGACTGTATCTTTTTCTTTTGTTTGTTGTTCCTCTTAAGGGAACCGTAGTTTGGTGTGCAGATGTTCTTTTTACTATTCCTCTTAAGGAACAGCATTTGTTCCATCTAAGGAACAACACTTTTTGAGTGCATTTTTTGTATGTGTGTTTATTAAAAAACATCATTTAGAGAATTTTTATGAATGATGGTTCACTGTTCATGATCCCTTCAAGGCACATATATAAATTTATGCAAGGACATAAAAACTAGAGGATATTGAAATCAACAAACCAAAGAAAAATTGTTATCTTTAGAGAAATTGTTTTGTATCGATAAGAAAAAAGAGGAAAGGACACAACTATTTATATCACTTTGTTGTCTTTATTTTCAATAAAACTAATTTGATTGATTACTTTTATCATGTTGGTTCTTCCTTAATCTTCATAATTCTCTTTTATCATTATTATTGAATAAGAATAAGGGCATATTTTCCTCTATTCAGATGTTCAGACTTCTTCCACCATCCCTACTCTTAAGGAGTGTTGAGCCATACTCTCTATATAAATAGGAAAGTGCTATATAAAAGAAAAAGAAAAAAAGAAGAAAAAATATATATGATTACTAACAATTCTATGATTTGTCAGATGAAGGATAGGGGGTCTCATCAAGAGCCAGCCTGCCATGATCATAAGGAAGCAGTGAAGTGGCATTCCCACTATGGCCACCACACCAGGGTTATGATCCAAGAGGCACATCAGAAAAATAAAAAAGTCCTTGGAACAAGAGGTCTCATCACTAGCCAGCCTGCCCACCTTTCACTCCTTCCTGGTGAATGGCATTGTGATTCATCTGGTTACCAAGCTAGCACAATGACCTCCATTATGACATCACAAAGCACTTTCCTAGGCATAGATAAAGGATTATGGTTCCAAAGGTGAAAAAACAACTTTGTCAAGGTTATGAACACCTATGGGCAACAGAGCTCTGCTGATGGTATTGAAGTCATATTTCTCACACATCAATTGTCATTATAAACCCTTTTCTTATATCATATCTTGATTTCAAATGAGATTATGCTTTAAAATCCTTTCGAACCTCTTACACATGAAATATTGTTTGAAAATCAGTCATAATGGTTAAAGTGGATAATGATTGCATAAGCATTTTTACTTACGAAAGCTGTCCTCTTCCCTATTTTTCGCATCATTTCATAGCATTTCCATATCTATTCGGGATTCTCATCATAAACCTCGATTTCAATAACTCGCTACTTTTTGCAATCATATCATGGATATATACATCGTTCATTTTTTTTACTATACGGTTGTCATCCAGTACGTTGCTCCTCCATTTGTCGGTCGAGGACGACCTATCATATTTCAGGGGGGCACGGGTGGCCTCCAAAATACACTGGAAAACATGCTAATTCCTTTCTTGGAGGTACTAGGACTCCATCAGATCTCGAAAATAGCAAGTTTAACGGTATTGATATTTTCTAATATGCACAGCTGTGTTGTTCCATTGTCATTTATGTGTTTTGAAAAAATTAACAGTGTGCTAAGCTTAGATGAAATGGGGCAGCGAACCATAGGTGCTAATAATTTCTGATGTTGCATGAGAAATTCTAGAGAGAGAAGGATGGATTTCCTACCTGACCCGACTACAGCAGTCCCATGAAACAGTGGCCATCGATTTTCTGAAAAATTTGCAGGAAGATCGTTCCATGGTGAGGGGAAGGCAAATAACAGTAACAGATGTGGTAATTGTTGAAGTATTTGGACTACCAGCTGTTGGACCAATATGGAACCATAAAAAAGTGAGGCTTCAAGAGGCCATAGCTATCTTTCAGGACAAAGGAGAGAACCTTACCGTCAAAGGAAAAGGAGTCCTGCCTGCAACCCTGGGAGAACCATGGGCAAAATTAGCCAGAATAGTGCAAAGCTACATCACATGCGATGGGAGAAAGGATGTCGTAATACCACGCCATCTCAAATTATTAGCAGTATTAAGGCAGAAATGTGTTGTAAATTTGCCTGCATATTTAATTTCTTTATTGCATTATGCCACTCGGAGCATAAGGAAATCACGTCATACAAAACTGGTAGTAAGTCATCATGGTTTAATTCGATTAGTAGTCAGTTATAGTCTTGCTCAGCAGCAGACTAGTTGGGAAGAATTGGTATTTTCAATAGACAGGGGATTGGCCTTACCAGCCCTAAAAAGAAAAAGAGCCACCAGCACATCAACTAGACCGCAAAAACGCAGACAACCCTCCAGATTAAGGATAAGCAAGGGAATGTCAGGAAATCTCCAAGATAATAGTAGCCAATCCTTAAAAATATAGGGCTCTGAGGATGAGAAACCCCCATAAATCGAAGGAGGGGAAAACCTGGAAGAAGAATTGGAAGAGGAATTAGAGGAAACTGAGCACTCTGGTGCAAGTCCAGTACAAAACCCAATGCAGGAAGGCGAATTGGCCCAAATTTTGGCCAATATGGGTGAGTATATTCAACCCCAGAGCCCGCTCAACCTCAATATTGAGGCAGGGCAATCACAAGAACACTCTACTCACAGTAAGAGTGCATCCGAGGAGATGAATGACAAGGAAGAAGAAGAAGCACAATCACAGGAACACTGTACTCACAGTAAGAGTGCATCCGTGGAGATGAATGACGAGGAAGAAGAAGAAGCACAGTCACAAGAACACTCTGCTCAGTAAGAGTGCATCCGAGGAAATGAGTGACGAGGAAGAAGAAGAAGCAGGAGCCACTCAGGAAGTGGCAGATCAAACCAGGGTTACCTCCCGTAAGGAACTTAATCAGGATGATGAGAACATTGAAGAAGTGCTCCAAATAGAATGGGAACAAGCCAGGGTGAGGGCACTATCCCTGAAGAACAAAACCCAGCTAAGTAGCCAAGTTCAGTCAAGGAAACAACTGTTCCTCCCAAGAAAAAGAAGAAGAAGATGAATGAAATCAAGAGGCTGCGAAAGGAATAGCAAAGGCTAATAAATGTAATAAAACAACTCAGACAGCAAATAAGGGCCCTTAAAATGGGGAAAATCTCCAAAATAACCCCAAGAACAAGAGATGCAACCACCCGAATGAAACCCCATAAAATAAAGGCCACAAGGACTCAAGCGGAGCCCATATCCCTTCAGGACAGCAAGGAACAACATGCAGCTGTTACAGACGCAGCGGCCCAAACAGAAGATACACCAGTCTATAATAAGGATGTCCAGATAGAGGCACTGTCCTCTAGCATCACGACTGACCATACAATTTATGATAAAGGGACACAGACTGTAGGAACCAGATGTTGCAATAATATAATCCAAGTAAATCTTCAACCCAAAAGTGTTTTGACGAACAATGACCCTAGGGTAGTAAAACTCCAAGAGGATCTGGCATAGGCTCAGCAGACCATAGAAAAGCTCACAGAAGAGACTGTTCCTCAGGAAAAATATCAAAAGTTACAGCAGCAAGTAAAGAACATCAATGCATCAGAGAGCAAGGCCTTCGATAAATGTCGGAGGGCAAAGGAAAAAGTCGTAAAGGTAACAAATAGACTAAAAATAGTAAGGAGTCAAATGTATATTCTCTGTTCTCTATATACAAATGTCCTAGCATGTAGGGCCCCTGCCAAAAATTATGCTTTTGTTTTATTAGAAAGATATCTGCAATTAAAAATTAAAGTTGTTAAGGCAAGGAAACCTATAGAATTGAAAATTGTCGATGATTTTATAAATTGTTGTAAACACTATGGAGTCAAAGTTCAGCATTTACTCTGTGAATTTTATTTGCATAATTTTATCTTGGAAGAGGAAATGGAGAAGAATCCCAATCCTTTTGTGGGAGATATCCAGTTTAAAGCATTCATTTCGTTTACTGCCAACCAGTTAAAGTGGCTCAAAGCCCATAACACCTTTCGGAGACAAGAAAACGGGTTAGACCTCTGGGTTAGGGGTGAACCGAAAAACCCATTACAACTGTGGATTAAGCATAAAAGCCTAATCAAAAAGGAGGGTGTGATCCAGACATTGGGACCCATCCACAAAGACATTGTCCAGCAAGGGGTAGAATATTTTCTGTCTATCAAAGACCATGTCGTAGCAGCAGCTAAAATCCAATGGAAGACTTCCAATCGGAATATTCGGGACAAAGAGCCATTCAATTACAAAAATTTTAAGTTAGTTTCTTATCGCCTCGTTACCTATGGTAACCTCATCTTGAGGGAAGGACCGTATTGGCTAGGTTGTAGATTTCGAAGCCCTATTATCTAGTATCCTGCAGCAGAATATAAGGCCATCTATGAATTACCTGAAGGGTAGACAGTGCGCATTTTTGAAGTTTTAGCTACACATCATGGTTTTAGACCACTTCATGAAAATCCCTCTCCAACCTATTCCCTAATTTCCTTGCATGTAAATTACATGGTTTTCATGAGGGCATGAAAAAGGATAAGCAGGGGGGTGTGTTGAGCAATGGAAAAGGTATGCATTTTCCATTTATTTCTTTATCTTTTCCTTTGAATCATAAATCCTTTACATTCTAAAATGGTAATATGTTAAAGAATTACAGTAGAATTAAGGAAATTTTTGATTGATACAAAATAACTAATTATTGTCTTTTTCTATACGGAAAATGAAGGAAATGGAAAACCACTATTCGGGAGGAAAAGACAAAGAAAAAGCAATTGATGTCCCTTCCCCAAGAAGCCATATCTAGACAAGGAGATCAAGATCGGAGGGCATAATCCAGGAGAAGAAAGGGAAAGTGCGGCATCAACGCAAGAAGACAAAACAATAAACTAGAAATCAAAGATAGAACGAATCCCTCAAGATCCTTTGATCCTAATGGATCGCTTCTTCAGAACTTATCTGTACTCTTGATATATCCACCTGGCCATTATAAAAAGGGACAGCACTTGTAGCCCAGGGGGGCATGTATTATCATTTTGCAGAACTTACTGTTGTGTTGTTACTTTCATCATCGACTCTTGTTGGTTAAAACAGTGTACGATTGCTTGTAAACTTTTTATACATGATTAATACATAAATTAGTTGTCATTCCATTCCTTCCTATAGACTTAGCCTGGCAGTTCTTCACTAACAACTAAGGGCCCAGCCTTTGTGGATCCACTTGCTATTTATACCATTATTTTACAGTTCCAGTCATGTGATGGTTTGATTTACTTTTCATTTCCTTCAATCGCATCGCTTTACAGTTTCCTGTCTTTACAAGTCCTAATGCTTTATGAAATCATTTTATTGCATAAGCTGTGATTGAATCGCATTGTTGTTCCCTTCCTATCATAACGAGATTATTATCCTTTACCACTTATATCATTATTCATTTCAGTTATCAAGCCTCACAGTTCATTACATATTGTTGTTAATTTGGCTTTGTTGTTCATTTCGACCAAGATAAAGTTGTTGTTCATTTCCATTTAGCATTGCTATTCATTTCTATTAATTTAGCATTACTGTTCATTCATACTAGATAGGTATTATTTCTTTCCTGCAAGTATTTGGTTTTGCTTTTAAGTATTTTGCAAAGAGCATTTTTACTACATTTTTGTTAGCAACATTAGTGATCTATCATTTCCAGTTAATTGCTTTAGTGTGGAGTGTAAGATCAACAACTGTAAAGGACATTGGCTATCGCTGTGTAAGTTCTCAAATTGTGGATCTTGTTTATATTTGATTTCATTTATATCAGTTGACAGAGGAAAGAGATATCACTATTGCATCCTCGACTGATAAATTGTTGTATTTTTCTGAGTGAATGATTTAAGTTCAAGAGCATTAAGTTTCCTTTGATTGCAATTAGATTTTATTTCAAGCATCCGTTTACTCTTGTATTTAGCACTGTATTGCAAATTAGAAAACATTACTCTTGAAACAAATTGCCTGCCTCAGACTGAGTATACTCTTGAAATAAAAAATCGTACCTAGATTGATAATTAATGTAGGATAAATAGGAGTTCAAAAGACCCCTTTTATACCTCAACAACGGTCATTATAGCAAGTTTATGTGAAAGATTTTGTCTGATGTTCGAGAGGTGACCAACATGGGCAGGACAACGTTAAAAACTTATACAACACATTTTCATTAGCATATATGTATTAGAACAATTGAATGAAGCCAAGTGTTAAACACAAGTTAAAGAAACATGCATTACAAGTGTTCAAGACGAATCTTACATGTTTTCCTGTTAGCAGGGTTTTGAATTAAGAAAAAGTTCCAAGACTCATCGATACACTCAAGGCTATGTGGGAGGAGCCAAGGTGAAAAATCATTTGCATGTACAAATGAGGGGGTATTTATATCCAAGGGTGAGACTGACCCTTATCGATGTTTGACTTCCCTCATTACTATTTGACTTCCATGACCTTTCAACTTTACATGACTCTTCATATGATAAGTGGGTCTCTTGGACTTCCACGTTACATTACATTGATTGAGAGTATGGTCAATAGTAGAGATGTGGATGACATGACTCATGACAAGACTCGACATGACAATGATGGTACATTTGTGCTGCTTCTAGTGTGCATGTTGAGCTGCAATGTTTCTGGGTGATGGATTTCCTCAAGGTGTGTCACAGCTTCACCTCCATATGGCAAGGTGCGTGGAGTCTTCGATGGTTGTTGGGTTCACCTGATGTTGCATTCACACATTACTCATTTCTTGTATCTTAGCATGCTTAACAGGTTCGTCCGTTCATGAAAAGTGCATGTTCATCCATCCATCCCTCCACAAACACATCTTCGCATGTTCATCCATCCATCTATCTATGAACACATATTTTCATGATCGTTTGTTCGCGAGTACATCTCTTTGCATGCATCATTTTTTCATTTGTTCGCAAATAGGTCCTCTTGTATGTACTCCCCTTGTTCATCCCATTTGTCATCGTGCCATGTTATTTTGTGTACCTGTATCTGTAGTCACTCATGATGAGATGCTATCAAATTCGTAAACCTCCTAGTCTACCTTGATGCATGATCATTTCGGATGCAAGCGATTGGGAGACAACACAAGATTGTGAAACTGTGTAAGGCAAGCTTCGAGTTGGGATGGAGGTTGTAGGCATTGCTAGTGAAAATTGCACATAATTCAATCAGAGATGGTGATGGGCAATCTAGATCGATAGTGACTATCCGCGGGGTCTGGATTGATTGGAGGAAAAATCTACGCACTTTTTGGGAGGAGCAGTCCAGGCTGCAGGAAGGCTGGGCAAACAAAATCTGCGTAATTTCTAGAAGGAGAGGGCAGTGGGAGCCTTGCAGCAAAATCTGCAAAATTCCTAGAGGGAACTGGCAACTGGCTATTGGGAGCTTGGTAGTAAAAACTATGCAATTCTTGGATGGAACTGGCAGCAGGCTACTGCGAGTTGCTGGCGAGAAAAACTACGCTCATGTTGGGAGGTTGGCCTACTAATCACCTCTATACATTTTCTGAGCTGAGCAAACTGCTAGGAAGAAGAGGGCTTGCTCATGAAATCTGCACATTTTTTCAGGTGAGCAGCCAGTCAGCTGACTAATGGGCTGGCTGGAAAAACTGCGCAATTTTCTAAGGGATACAGGGATGGGCACTGGGTGTCTTTCTGACTTGTTTGCGCAATTCTCTCAACCAACGGAGCGGGCATGATCTACAACCTCTGCACAATCTTTGAGGGACTCTATAGAAAAAGGTACCCTAAGGATAGATGAAGTTTGTTTAACTTGGTCCTCTGGGTTGATCTGGATTTGATTGTAACCACTAAATCAATCCAGGAAAGATAAGAACTTATTTCCTGCAATTCCATCTAATACTTGGTAAATTAAAGGTAGAGGGAAATGGTTCTTTTTTGTGGCTTTGTTTAGCTCTCAATAATCCAGACAGATCCTCCACTTTCCATTTTTCTTTGGAACCAGAACTAGAGGAGACGCCCACTCACTATCTAAGATGGGGTAAATGAACCCTACATCCAACAACTTTTGAAATTCTTCTTTGACTATATCCTTGAGGGTTGGGTTCATTCTCCTCTGGGGTTGGTGCACTAGCTTGCGGCCTTCCTTGATGTAAATGTGGTGAGTACACACCGAAGGGTGCACTCCCTTCATTTCCTTGTAACTCCAGGAAAAGGCATCTAGATGCTTTCTTAACATGTCACAAAACTCCTCTTCCTGATGTGCAGAAAGAGAGGGGATGAATTTCAATTTTCTTTTTGGGTCAAATTCTATCATCTTGACATGAGTAGGGCTTGAGTCGGCTAGGCATAGATCAGTCCAAGGGTTATCTTCAGCTTTCTTCACTAACTCCTCAAGGGACATGGTGTTGGGGGTTTGATTTTGGAGGATTTACTCAATGAGGTCATCTTCATCAGGTTGCCCCCCTCCTATAGTAGCATCTAGGGTACATATTGGGGAAGAGTAGACTTCATCTTCTTCCTCCTCTTCTAACCATAAAGGTAAGTCATGCTCCAAAGATGGTTGAGAAGGAGGGTACAAGACCAATTTTTTGGACAAATGCCCATTTTTAATGGTCATATTCGCAACCCTACAACTTGTGTAAGCATCGGCAGTGGCTAACCATGGACTTCCAAGGATGATAGGATAACCATTGAACTTGGTCTTAGGTTGGAGAACTAAGAAGTCAGTAGGGTATTCCCAGGAATCAATGGAGACCATCACATCCTCAACAACTCCCTCAGGAGCTACTCTAGACCTGTCCGCGAGTTACAAGACTGTTGTGGTCTTTCCTAATGATCCTTAGAGATTCAGTTTAAGCATAGTCTCCTTAGTCATCACATTGATGGTAGCCCCAAGATCAATCAAGATATGGGGGACAATGATGCCATCGATGTGTACATCTCCTATAGGCCTTCCAGGATCTAGATACTTTGGGAAAACCACCTGCCCCAACATTGAGTCAGAAAGTTGTCCAATGACATTAATGGTAGAGGTTTCCTTCTTTCACCTTCGTGGATGTTTGAAACACTTCTCCTTGATTAACTTGTTGTAGATGGGGACATCCTTGATAGCTTGGAGGAGCGGGATTTTAACACTGGTTTTTCAAATCACCTAGAAGTTTAGTCTCTTCTGGGGTGTGTTGGACACGATGTGTTAATCTCTCAAGAAAAGGAGGTGGATTTGCTTAAGGGACACTCTCCTCCTTTTCCTCTTCATGGTCCTCAGGTGGAGATGGAGGTTGATTAATCGAAAGCACTCTTCCAAACCTGATGTTAATTTCTTGAATTTCCACAGCATAAGCAAGGTAGGATATTTCTCCACTGTAGACCTATTATGCCTATATGTTGTTTAGGTTCAAATTTGGTTGGGCAGGCATCTGAGGTTTCTTAGGTGGAGCAGGGTGTAGGATCTATGGTTGAGATGGAGGTCGAGGCAATAAAGATGGAGGATAATATGGCTAAAATGATTGGTTGGTAGGCTACGAATGGTATTTAGGTGCAAAAGACTAGGGAGAAGGTGTGGGCCATGAAGGATGAGCATGAGGGAACCAAGGTGGAGTGGATGTATTTTTGTTAGGGTTATAATATGAATAGGATGCCCCTTACATGCCTTGTTGGTATGATCGAGGTCCTTGAGGCCTCCTTTGGTTGATGTAGCATAGTTGTTCAGTCACCTCTTCAGTTCCTTGATACACAACTTTTAATCCAAGCAGAGAAGGGCATTTGTCTGTGTCGTGGTTTTTTCTCACAGACCGAGTAGATTTCTATAATAATTATTGGAAATTCTTTCCTAGGGTGCCTCCTAGTGTATCTCGGGAAAAAGATAGCTAAGGATCTCTATTCTTCCTCCTAATTTGTCTTCATCTGGATGATTTCCATTTACAGAGCAAGAGTATGCAATGTTTCACTCTTAAAGTCTTACAATATGTTCCCAATTTCACTTTTTATGAATGTGTTGGAGGAGGATGAACAAGCCAAAGCTTGACTAGCCCTACCCTTCTTTCTAGCTACCCTAGAATGATTTTTGAAAATTGTCTTGATATCATCATAGGGTAACTCATATATGTCCCGTCCTGATAACAAGTTTATGGTTTCTAAGAGATCTTCCCTGATCCCTCTAAGAAGGACTAGCTTAAGCGATTCAGGATCAAGGGTGCACCTGGACCTTTTGTAGCTAAGTTGGAATATTTCCTCATAATCTTATAAAGATTCATCATGTCCCAAGGTCATTCTAAAAATTTCCTCTTTACTATATTTAGACCTATAGTAGTCCCTATACTTATTGTTGAAGGCTTGTTGCATACGAGCCTAGGTGGTGATGTTGTCCCCAGGTAAACCCATGAACTAGTCCAAGGCTACATCTTTGAGGGTGGATGGGAACAGTTTCAACTTCTGGTTTTCAAAGGTGTAATCATAAGTTCTGCATATGAAAACAAACTCGAACAAAAAGGTATCTAGGTCCTATAAGGTTAGGTCATGGAAGTGAGGAAGGGAAAAGGGGCTTATTTTTTTCATCCTAGCATCCCCATTAGTTTCTCTGATGGGAAAAGCACCCTCAACTCTATTCTCAGCTCCTTCTCTATCTCCAACCCCATTTCTATTTTCAGCCATGGTGTAAGTTGGAGGAATGGTCTCTTCTTCTTCCCCAATAGGCTCTTCAAAAATCTCTAGTTGTTCACCTAATGGGTCTTCTAGCTCACAGCCACCGAAGAAGAGAGAAGGTTGGTGGGGGTATTTGGCAAAATATTCCCTAAGTTGTCTCTACTCCTACGAGGCATGAAAGTAGTTTGTTTTTTTCTTCTTTAGGGTTTGTTTAGAACTACTTGTAGAATGGAAAGAAAGAAAAACCAAATTGCAACTACTTGTTGAATGTAACTACTTGCAGAATTGGAAAGAAAGAAAAAGATTGCAACTATTTGTTGAATGGAACTATTTGCAGAATTGGAAAGAAATAAGGAAAGAAAGAAAGAATAAATCACATCTACTTAGACACCTCCTCGGAAGCAACACAAAAAAGTGATGAGTGTCAATATTGCAGCAAGAATGTTGCAACTCTTGGGGCTACCAACTTTACTTCATCAACCCGAGGTTCATACAAACTTGGAGGTGACAGTGTTGTATGCACAGTAGATGAAATGGTCTACTCTTGTCACTTTTCAACTGGGGTGAGAGACCACTAGGGTTTTTCAAACCAGTCTTATATTGACTAGAAGGAGTCTGACTACCAAATGAAAAAAGGAAAATTATCCTTAATGCAAAAAAAGGAGTGATGCCTATTCTAGGAAATGAAAGACTAGATTGGAAGATGTTATCAAGTGACATGTAATCATCTAGCTACACATTTACACATTTTTCTTGCAAAAGAAACCTAACTTAACCTTCTTGATAACATGTGATTATCTAGACTAATTGAGCATGGAATTTGATCTAAGAAGTATTATGACTCCTATATGCATGTCCTAATTTAGAAATTGCAGAAAAAAAAAAAAAAAAAAAAAAAAAAAAAAAAAAAAAAAAAAAAAAAAAAAAAAAAAAAAAAAAAAAAAAAAAAAAAAAAAAAAAAAAAACCCCAACTTTTTTGATGTTTATTTTTATGGATGCAAATGCTAATTTTCACTTGTTCTTTGGCAGGGGAGATAGGTATGGAGGGAAGGTTATGGACTAGTCTCAAGGTTATGGAAGCCAAGTGGAAGCCTAATGTAAGGTCAGATGACAATTTTTGCTAAATTCAGGCTTAAAATAGGCTACTATAGGGTTTCCTGTAGTACTACTACAAGATGTCCTCGTACTACTATAGGATGCCCTGGTTTACTACAAGAAACAGGGCGGTGGTCCTGCACAAGGTCTTTTTCGTAGACCGTGACAAATTGGACGGGGATTTGACGAAGGATGAGCTCTTTGCATCCTTATGTTCTATGAAGAGTGGGAAATCCCCTGGGATAGATGGATTGCCTTGTGGGTAGGAGATGATAGGAAAGGTAGAATGAAGTGTGGGAAAGGTGTCTGATGGAGAAATAAGGCATGGAGGAGGTGAACACTATCTAGGGCTCAATCATATGCTTCAGGATGGTTGAAAATGGAAATTACCTCTTTGCTTACAAAACAAGAATTCAGATTTAGGGTTTAGTGGACTTTGGCAGCATGGGTGGATAGGACTTGGATGAGGTGAATGAGATGAGGTCTCCCTGCAAATTAGAAGCTCCTACAACAACATACACTCTTTCCTTCATTTATGCACAAATTCATCTATACACGAAAAAGATTCATTGAATGGAGGAAAACAAAGATATTATTAGCTAATGGCTAAGTTCATGAATGGAAGTGCTTTGAAACCATAGCAAAAACTTAAGTGATCAAAATGAAAATTGAAAATAATCATAAGAAACTCAAAGACAATGACCTATTCATCAAGAAACCCTAGATCATGCAGTAAAACAAGAAATATGTTTTTGGGTTATGTGAATGGAACCCTCAAGCCATGATCCCATAAGGGAGATGAGGTGAAAACCACTATCATAAGCTTTTATGGAGTTTCTAGTGTTACTAATATACCATTGATCTAACTATCCACAAACGGAAGCAAACTAACTAATCATCCAAATACTTGTAGATTAACAAAACCAAAATCACTTCAACAGCTAACTATGAATGTAATCTAAGCATACATGTTCAAAAAGAGGAACCTCCGCTGATAGGGTTGGGCCCTAACCCAAGAGCTTCAGCTGTCGGATTCAACTTAGTGCTGGATCAAGGGAATGTTTCTCATTTTCATTAAAATATCAAAAATACATAAGAGTCATCAATCACAATGTCTTAGCTCAAAAATTCCTCTTGGCTACAAAAAAAAAAGTTGAATCCTAATGAGGTTCTAGGCCTTCTTATTTATACAACTGAAGCTACCAACAACTTCCTGAAATTTAGGGAGGCTTGGCTCCCAACTCGAGATCATCTGGTCTTCAACTATCACTGGCTTGGCTGCTAATGAACTTAATGTCTCGGCTGGTTGCAACTCAGAGATGATGAGATATGGTGGAGGAATATTCAAGTGAGTGAGAAGTTAAGGGGAGAGATCGAATCTCCTAAAATCCCTCTTTCTTTTCTACTTCAAGTTCATGAACTTTAATTAGACAAAATTTTCTCCAAAACCTGCAATTAATGCACATTAGAGCACAAGACATGACATCTCATCTTTACCCTTCTCACAAAGAAAAATATAACAAAACATGTAAAGAAATGTGAGAAAAGTTGATTTTAATAAGTTGGAGAGTGGCATTAAGGTCCATATAATTTACCCATTGATGAGCCTCATCACCGAGCATGGCAAAGACCCGATTTAGAGGGGGTTTGGCTTAGGCCCAGTGTGTGCGCTACTCTTTGGGGTTACCTAACCCATATAGTGCGCGGTACTAGTTTCTGATTACCAAGAAGCTAAAGACTCTAATGCTCATGTGGGATGAAGCTACTTAGTGACCAAATATAGGGCATCCTTCCCTATAGGTGACAGTGCATGCAGCACTTGACCCTCCTTACCATTACCTTGGTTGATTACTCAGCTGCTGGAAGGCGTTACCAATTCTTTCGAGACGTTACCCCAGGACCCATCAGAGGTTATCTCTGCAATTCCCAATTACTTTGAGCGTGGAAATGATGATTAGGTCTTCATAGGAGTATTATCATATGCAATAAACAAAAACCCCTTTGTTTGTTTGCTTGGTTGCATAGTTTAATTAAAGGAAAATAAACCATAAATATTTTCACTTTTCTTTATGTATGTGATCCAATCGTATTGATATACATAACTTTGTCCATCACCAAAATAAAAGTAGCACACAATATAAATCAACACCATAGGGGACCCCATGGATCCCCATCGATCTAAGAATTTTTTAAATCTCCCCCCATTGCCGGTAGGTGTACCAAGACTCTCACTATTTAGGCAGAGAGGATGTCACTCAGCCATGACTATTGGATCTTCCTTTATTGGTGCAACTTTGGTTGGAACCCCTCCTTGGCAAGGTACACCCTCCACCACTCCTAAAGGATCCCCGCATGGTACCTCCTTTGGGAGCGCACACACTTCTCCTCTGGAAATTCCCTGAGCTACCCATCAGGGTAATCCTCCTGTGACATCCCCATAGAGGATTCCACTACATATCATTGTCCAAAATCAATTTATGATGGCAGGGAATGCACAGATCCATTTTTAGCTTATTTAAATCTCCCAAATTTCAGCAAGCTCACAAATGACCCGATCGAACATGGCAAAAATTGGCCAGCTATGCTCGCAAATCTCCCTTTAGATATTCCAAAATTTGAGGGAAAGCAGGGTCAAGACCTATTGACATGTTGGACCCGCCAAAATGTTAGGGGATCTCCTCGATAAGAAGTCCCAAATAAACCTCAGACCATTTGGTGTAGGAGTCCCAGCAATGGGTCATACGATATCACCTTGACCGCGGTTTCGCACAGAGGCAAGTAATATTTCCATGTTGGTAGCAAGGGTGTGACATATGCAGCAAGTCAAGGAAGATTCATGAGCAGTTCTAACACATGGAGGGTGAGGTGAGTGCGCCCCTTGGAAACTTGTGAAAGCACGTAGTTAAGAAGGGAACACATGAGAAAAGATGCATCACAACATGGAAGGAAAGTAAGCTAGCAATCCAAAGTGATTGTTAAACCAACAACACTTTTCAGTAAGATTCATACATACATATACAGAAAATAACTACA
The DNA here is from genome assembly GCA_000404065.3 of Pinus taeda. Taxonomy (NCBI): domain Eukaryota; kingdom Viridiplantae; phylum Streptophyta; class Pinopsida; order Pinales; family Pinaceae; genus Pinus; species Pinus taeda. The sequence goes on along the minus strand of APFE031217134.1, from coordinate 88,891 downwards.
CATGCATGTGTAAGAAAACAGATACATATATCATTTAGAGTAAACAAGGTAGTTGAAATACAATACGACATATGCATGAAACATGTTGGATCTGTTATATTAAGAAGTGTAAGTTCCAGTCATACAATACAACCATGACCAACCACTAGTTCCAACAGCAGAATGTTACAGTCACTGTTGTCTGTTCCTCCAAAGAGATATACTAGCTATTCACGGTGGAGAAGCCAAGGCTCGTTACAATATTATCCAAGATCTCTCTAAGATACTCCTATCAGAAGCATCGCTGACCAAAAGCCCTTACAATGAGTTATGAGGTACTATAAATAGCGAAGGGTGGGGTGACCATTGACATTACCCTTTGTGATTGTTCACCTACCCTCATGACTCTTCAACTACTCTATGACTGTTACATTCAACTATCAATACTTGAACTTCCACTTGAAAAGTTGTTACATACAATATGCACATGTACCCATGTGAGACAAAATAGGCTTGAGCAATCCATGCAAGACATCACTAACACTCAGAACGTTGTGGTAAGACCAACTCTTTGACATCCTTGCGATGATCGATGGTGGTGAACTAATGCTAAGCTTGGTCGTCCATGATGGTGTCTGTGCGCTCAATAGTGACATCCTGCTAAAAGAGAACTCTTGCCTCTGTTGCATCTGGGTACACTGATATGCACCCTATGTCCAACTCATTCAATAGCATGTGCATCATCGTCTTGAATGTGGATGGACTAGTGACATATTGATGCATAGTGTTTGTTCTAATATCCAAGCGTGTGTTGGTGACCATGCGTATCAACTTGTCGAAGTACATGTTCAGCTCCAGTCGAACTTTCTTCTTGTCTTCACCTTGGTGAGTGTGCAAAATGGGTGGGATCGCATGTGTATGCACAATGACATGCATGTTACTGAATTCCCTTGCATGAGATCAACAACACTACTCACCTTGTCTACTCCATGCCAGCTATTGGATGGATCTATAACTTGTATCGACACAATTTCATCTGTTTGTGCATGTTGTGCCCCCCTATTGTACATGTTCCTGCTGCAACTCATTCTCTCGTCTATGCAGCTCCTACTCTTCCTTGGTTCACCACTTCAGCACATGCAACTCCTTCTCTATTTCTCTCCCTGCCTTCACACGATCTTCGTGTCGCGTTGTCACCTCATAACTTCAATCTCCAAAGCTGATTTCTTCATGAGTGGATCTACTTTGAACTTGTAGCTTTGTTCCGCCTCTATGTTGTGAACAACCTTCCTCTTTCCTTCTACTACTGGTACTAGTGCCACTCGCTGTGATGTCATTTCCATATATCCTGATATCCTTGTCCATTAACAACTTGAAGTCTTTGTGGATAGGCAAGTTCATAAACACTTGATCAATTGCATCCCCAGTTTCACTCTTAACGATGTCGTTGACTCTGCTCTCTTGGAAGCCATTGTACCTATGCTGCTGGGAGGTGGATGACACCTGCGATACCTGGAGACATATAAACACTCACGACAAGAAATATGTTAGTTGAAAACCAAAACAAACTGGGGGACTGAAATGCAACATAACTCTGTGACTGTCCGTGAATATTGCATAATTTTCACTGGAAGGCTGACTCCAAAAACTGCGCAAGGAAGAATCCAAGCTATCAGAGGTTGATTGACTACTGGAACTACACTATGCACATGCTAGCCTAGTGTGCTAAGGACTAAAACTGCGTAATTTGCAATTTCAATTAGCAGTGACATGCAACCAACAACCTACATTGTGCAGTTTCTGGGGCCAGCGGGACATTGCCTCCAAGAATTATGTAAAGTAAGCCAAGAGGTTAGTGCTAGCCCAGACTTGCACAATTTCTGGAGGGAAGGCAGAGCCTTCACTTTTGAAAATGCACAGTGTTAGCTTGAAAAGGCATGGTTCGGGCCAAGGCAACCTAGATGGCGACTGAAAACATGAGAAGTCTGAATGCATGATGAGATGAGTGCAAACAAGAGTGAGTTATCATACATGCAAACAACAAGTGCAAGATTCATAAAATGGGAAAGCATGCATGTGTGTGAAGTGGCTCACTGCAATGACGATCGTTTGTACAAAAACAGTGTCATGTATGCAATAGTAGTGAGATGCGAATGAAAATTGAAATGATGCTTCTACAGGCTAACATACATCAAAACGATAGCAAGCGCTCACTAAAATCAAGTAGACAATATTCACCCAAGGTGAAACACAAAAAGTGACAAAAACGTCGTGAAAGACATGAAAAGCGGGCTTACCCTAAAATGGTTGTGCTGAATGTGTCGACGACTCCTAGATGCAATGTGGGATGTCAGAGCTACAAGGTTGATATGAGGAATGAGCTTTGCAGTGTTCGGTTGATGAGTTTTGATAAAATCGAGGTTGTGACACGTATGCCACAAATCTAGGGAAAGTGACACTTGGCAGGAGGTTCCTGAAATGATCCTTGCATGTAACCTCCAGCTGCTAAAAATAGATCCCCGAATCAAGGGATGCCTTTGCATGTTCGCTTGGGAAAAGTAGCCCATGCATGCAAACCAGTTTTTCTCGGTCTCGAAGGGAACCGGTCAACCTGAAGGCTCATGCATCAATTTGAGAGCCTGGGATGAAAATCTACACAGTTTTTGGGAGGAACAGGTGACTTTTTCCCAGGGTTGTGCAATTTATGGGCTAAGCAGCTGTCCTGGGTCATACCTTGCAATTTTCTCAAGGAAGCCTGTCTGACTGCATTGTGCAATTTCTGAGCCCAGTAGGCTACCTGGCTGGATTTGCATAATTTTTGCTAACTACTAGGCTGGTTGTCCCAGAGGAATAGCGCAATTTCTGGAAGCAGCAGGTGACTGCTGTCCAAAATTTCACAACTTCTAGGCTAAGCGCTATCCTAGGATGAGTTGCATAATTTTTTAGAGGAAGACTAACAGGAAGAATTGCACAATTCTAGAGCCTAGCTGGGCATCTAGCTGGGTTTGTGAAATTTCTGGAGGTAAGGTTGGTTCCCCTCCAGAATTACGCAATTCCCAGAGGGATTTTCTAAACTAGCAGCTGACACTAAGTTTGGACATCAACTTGTGAAGGAGTTGGAACAAACTTGCATACACAAGCTAAAAATATTCCATGAAACAATTGAAGCTGATGTGCTTGACAGTGCAAGACATGCTGTTGAGGATGGTCAGTAGGGAGGCTCCAAAATGAATCTAAGGCAAAATTTTGGATGGTGGTTGTAGCCGCTACAAAACTGGGCGACACACTGGTAGAAATCCATCTCTCAGAATAGACCTAGTTCATGAAAAGAAAGTCTAACACCTCCGAAAGTATTGCTCAGTTCTCCATTCGTCTTCGTTTCCACACTTGCCTGATTGTAACATGTAGCATATGCCAAGCTCTTGGTCAGTCGACACACATTCCAAGCCAACCCAATGCAGGTGTTTCGATTGAGGATGATGGGTATGTTGGTGCACAAGCGTATTGCTCGCTAGATTTTAAGTTTCATCTCTGGTGTTGCTCCCCTACCAGCAGGCGTGGACAGTACCCCGGTGGAGTCAAGCAGGAACACAAGCATCACTACGCTACCAGTGAGCCTGGTCAGTACCCTGGTGGAGTTACTTGTATCACCTCTCTGCACAGAAATCCTTTCTCTTCTTTTGCCTTATTCATTTTTCATTTTTTTCAAACTTTTTCACATTTTCATTTTTCTCATTTTTCATAGCTGTGGATAGTACTTATTCATTTCGGAGGCGGAAGTGGGATCCCGACCTATTGAGACCAGAAGAGGTTGTTCCTTCAGAGAATCAGTTTATATATACCTCTAACGTGCTTGTTAATTTTTCCCCCTCAACTTACTCTACTTGATTGAGCTGACAAGGATTAACCCAAAAACAACCGACTAGAGTAGGTAACACTAGTAAGCACGCAAGCGTTTTGTTTTCATCAAAGTTCACTTCAAACGGTATGTATTTTCCATTGATGTATCATGGAATGAGGACAAAACATTCTTCATACAGAGGCAGAACGATAGATAACCAAGTATTGATAATTTCACGAGTCCTCTTGTACTTTACCTAGCTTGTTTCAAGAGTCGCACACGGTCCATGCAAAACTAACCTACAAATAAAAACAAGCAAACAAAACAAAATGCAAAGCAAGAATAAAAATCAAATGCATATGCAAAATGAGTAAGCAAACAAGCAAGTAAGCAAGAAAACACATAAATAAAGAAGCAAACATGCATGCAAGCAAACAACTCAAAAATCAAACACTACTCCTACTCCTAAGCTAGCAATGCATGGGTTGTCTCATGTGAAGTGATACTTCCTATGTAGCCACTGGTGCATTGGTTGACCCATGTTAGTGAAGGCATAGTTCGTAAACAACACAGTTGTGCGAACCAACATATGTGAAAGATACAATAATGAAGATAGACACACTCCGAGCTTAAATGCATCCATAGAATAAAAATGAGTGGAAGTGCATGACCTACAGTATGTGGACATACCATGATGTTGTGTGACACTACGTGCATATGTTGAGAACACGGATACTCTTGATTGTGACATGCAAGCACACGTGAGGAAGGTAGACCACTTACGTTGCACAAGTGTGCTTATTGAGTAAGATTCCTCTAATGCATGAGCGATGGGATCATGTAGTTCGAGTGGAGGAAGTGAAATCTGAGTGTTGGATTGTTCTTGAATGCATACAGATGAGTGGTGAGGAGCCTTGCATGTTTGAAAAATTTCCTCATCATAAGTCAAACCAACCTTAGGAGAGCGAGGGCTTGATGTAACCATCAATTCAGGCTGAAGTGCCTCGACAGTCTAGGGGCTTTCAACTTCATTAACAGATGGATCATTATAGACCAATGGCTTAGATGGATTAACAACGAGTGAATCAACACCATGAACAAATGATGAGGTAAAGAGATCATGACAACCAAGATCACAAAATTCAGGATGTTGGTCGGCATCATCATGATTCAATGAATCGCACAGAGGGGTAGATGAGAAGCAAGAATGTCCATCCTCTACATTTCTGGAAAAGATAGATGAAAAATCAAGTGGATGTTCAAAGAATGATTGGTACTCTCCATTGTCAGATGATGGACTGACATCCGATGTGTCCTTCGAATGATGCACAATGGGTGCATTTGTGGACGGAGATACACATGAAAAATCAGGGATGGCAGGATCACCAAGGAGGTCAGGAAAAAATGGAGGAGGTACAGACAGACAGGGATGGTCCTCTATTGTCAGTGGATGTTCAAGATCCCATTCATACTCTTCATGAATGCCAATGCATCTTGGTTGTACAACACCAACTCAGTCGATAGATCGATCCTCATTCAAAACAAGTGTAGAGTCCAGAAGGGAAGAACACAAGACAGTGCAATCCACGGGATGATCAGAATACAAGGACGAAGGTTGATGTATGAAATACATGTGATAGCCCATGGGATTCCCAACCAAGTCTGCATAGAAATTGGAAGGAGCAATGTCAGGAGGATTTTCCGGTTCAAAAAATGTGTGTACATGTTGTCCCACATCACTCTGTGGTGGTGGAGCTATTTGATGAGGGGAGGGTGGACAGTCACTTGTGACAATGACCATGTTTGTTTGTGATTGCACAACTCCATCACCGAAGTATGTTGAGCGGGGCTTAAGCTTGAACTTCTTCTTTGGATTGACATATTCGATAAGAAAATATTTGTATATGTTAATGAGATACTGGAATTTCATCTAGCTTTTCAGAGCTTGAAACTGCAAAACACGGAAGCATCTCCAAAAATCATGTGGCGATTCTTTTGGAGCCTTCCGTTGCTCTAACATTTTTTGGTAAATAGGTTCTAGATCAAAATTATGGAAAGTAGATTCAATGAGATCACAAAATTGTTCAAGTGAGTGCACGCTACTAGCCAGTAGGTTGCAGCATCACTGATCCAGGTGGCTCCAGAGACACACACAGGGGAAAGAGGGCTTATGGAAGCTCAAAAATAAAATTGATCAAGATGCTTTCGAACCAGGACCAGAGTGTAGATATCGTTATCCTGATCATGGAGGTGTGAACGGTTCGTCAAATTGAGCCCGTATGAGGGAAAATGAGCAAATCAAAGTTCTGGTCAAAGTTGGGTTGTGGGCTAGGTTTAAGTGTCCTACAATTTGACCGATCCCAGGGCATGAAACCTAGCTCCAAAAAACAGGCGAATTTTTTGGATCATTAATTTGTCTAATATCCCTTATATTAGACAAATTCGAGAAAAATGTGTGCTATTTTGAGAGAATATATATATATATATATATGCTAGGGTGGCGGGCCACAAACCCCACCACCCCCCAACAACAAACACATATTAAATAAAAAAAAATTAACTATAGGCCGACGGGCCATGACCCATGCCGACTCTCCCTCATACACTTAACAACAAAATTAAAATTAATGTAGCTCAGTAGCCATTACCCCGTCGAGCCCTCCAACAAGTCTCGTTAATACAACATAATTTCGGGCGGAGGGTGGGCCACCTTCGATGGACCCAGGCCCACGCCCCACCACACTCAAACACCGTATGTCATAATTAAGGAGAGGCAGGTGAGGGTTGAACCCACGGCCGGCAGGAGGGTCAGCCCTACCCATGCAGCAGCCCCATATTAAAACAAAACACTTAATAAACCACTGCCATAACAGTTCCATACTGCATCAATGCAAACCGTATATATATTATATGCTATTTTGGATTGGATAGGGTTTGAACTTGACCCACCACCACACTATCCTCCAACCATACCAGTGACCCATAAGGGTCCTCGTTGATACCTCCACCCATGGAATCATTTATAAATCCATGCTATCAGTGCGTGAGGAGAAGAACAAGGATTTTGGAGGACGGAACGGTGGTGTAGAATGACGGAACGGAGGCAGATAGAGGAGGCCATGAGAGTGCTCGAAAATCGATGCAGGTGGAGCCGTGACTGCTGTAGAAACAGGGAGTGGAACCATGATCCTTGAAATTTTCCCGAGGACGTAATTTTTCTCCATGTCGGAATATAGTCGAGTTTACAATCGTTCTTCATAGTGTTCCATAGGGATTGCAATGGCGAGGTCGGATTCACCTTTTGAGTTGTAGATTTCTAGTCCACCCATGGAGTAGAATCTTTGAGGAATATAGGGGGAATATAAAAGATTCCTTGAGATCTAGATTCTCAATTTCTCATAGTTCAGATATTTGACAATCGATTTTGCACTATTCGACACCACAAATCTGATGGTGCATTCAAGTTTTTCATTTTCTCATTTTATTTACCAGCCACTTTTCTAAGTGGAGAGTAGGTGTCAACGTTCAACGTACGAGTAGTCATTCCATAAGATTTGACGCAGCGAGGTTGATGGTACGGCTAGCTTCGGCAGTTTGACATCTGCTTCTTCATATGGCCCCTAGTTGTGAGGTATATGCAGTGTGTTCATGTACTTCTTTTTCCATGCATTGTGCTGCACAGATCCATGTTTGATGTTTGATGTGGGATCCTGTTTCTTACTCGTTTTCATGGTTCCTACTTGATGTGATGTGGAATCATATGTGTGATGTACTTATTGTGATGATTCGTCATGTATTTTTGCATTGAGATCCCTTTTATGCCATGTTGGTGGGATGATAATCATGCATGAGTTTATCTCATACTGATAGGAGTCCTTTTGACTGAGAGTTCCTGTAGTGGAACATCTCTTGGAGCCACTCCTGCGTGAGGGCATTTTCCTTGTATGATCGTGACATCATCACTTGTGTGCATCATCACTATTGACAGCACTTAATGCAGTGGCCTACACCATCTTGACACTGGGGCCTAGAGACGTAGTCCCTCTTGGACGAACTCCGTTATCAACGACTTATGTTTTTTATGTTGCTGATGATTCTCATGTTCCTCTTCTTTACAGCATACACATGTATTCATTTATTTTCTTTTAAAAATGCAATTTAACACATTACAAAAGTAAAAGGTCTTGGAAGGGTCCTTCGTCATACCCGAACCTAGATCAAGTGGTATTGGAGCGGTCTTTGCATTGATGTGAAATGTAGCGTGAATAATGGAATGTGTAGTGATAGAGGATGAAAAATCGATGTACGATACCATGCTCAAAATTTCCAAAAGAGTGGAAATAATGTATGAAACTCTACAGAAAGAGGTAGAGGAAAAGGAGTGATTGCAGCTTCAGTTGCAAGCCATGGAAGAGGCCCTAGAAGAACTGAAGCACAGCAAAACCTTCAAACAGAGAACGTCGAATTGAAGATGCGTCTACATGAAGAGAAACAGAAAAAAACATAGTTTGTTATGACAGCTACAAGAAAAGGACGAGGCCTTGGAAAAGTTGCAGTGTGACCCATGTGAGGTAAAAATTACTTCTCCAAATTCATGTATGTGTCTTGATGATGATTTCATTGTTTTTGAAAATCATACCACAAGAATTGACTCCAAACTATTGAAGAAAATGGGGTATGAAGGAAGAGGCTTGGGTATTAATGGCCAAGGCATTGTCAACCCCATCAAAGTAGAAGAATTACCCCATCAGGTAAGACTTGGGTATGTCAAAAAGGAAGTTGGGGAATGCACCAAGACAGCTAGCGAACCGCCAACAATAGATGATGAGAGGCCCTCATCAGTTCTTTCAAAATTGAAAAAGGAGGTAAAATATGTTGATTTCCTTTCAGTTTCATCGTCACATAGTATGCTTTTTGTTGGAGATTTGGAGATCCCAATTACAGGGACAAACATGAGGCTCCTTACAAGGACGAGGAACGAGGAGGAGAATAAATTAGAGTTAATAACCAAGGCATAACTCAACCATTGGAGGTTGTGCAGAGACCTCAATTTTCAGGCTTGAGATACACTGAGGGAGAATGCTCGAAGGTATCATATGCTTCTGAGACATTGTCAAAATCATTGAGGAAAGAGAATGATGGGAACACATTCCCATCATCCATGGTAGTTTCCATTGCAGGGAAGGAGCTGAGGCGACAAAAAGGAAAGGTACAACCGGTTTCGATTCTCAAATGATCATTTCGATTCTAATCATGTTTTTAATGATGGACATAAATCAAGACATCAAAAAACATGTACCTTTTGTGGATTAAATAACCATACATTTTCTAAGTGTTGGAAAAGAATGGCAGCACACAAAAGGATGAGGCTTGAACGACCCTCTCAATAGCAGGTAAAGAAACATGTTAAGAAGATCTAGAGGAAGAAGACCTGTTGCAGTCCTTACAACAGAAGTGGCCATCAAAGAGCCACTTGTTAGAGGCTCCATCCAGAGCAGCGCCTTAAAGACAAAGTGTTGGTGCATGAACCTAATGAAGTAGTTTTTCGACAAGCAAAATCGCCACAAGGAGGTGACCCATTCACCTTGATAAGTGAAAAATGGTTTCTATATATGTTAGTGTTTCATGGTCGTGCTTTTGTAAATCATTTATTGCATTTCAAAATGTAAAAGTGATGATGTTTTTTCCATCACTTGTTAAGCAACAATGATGTCTGGTCTTATTTTGTGTTGCATGATAAATGATGAAAGTGATGTCATGTTTTCATTACTTTTCAAAACAATAATGTTTGGCCTTATCCTTGTAAATCATGTGTTGTAGTGATGGTGAGTTTTCCATGACTTGTTGAAGCAACAATGATATTTAAGCCTTGTTGTTGTAGCTGGGGTATTGTGTCCATCTTGATGTAAAATTGACCACCGAGTATGTGTTATAAACTTGTGCCAAGTATGGGATGCTTGGGTCATTTAGTTGGTCATAAAATTTAAGCATGTAAATTGTGAAACAATGTACTAGATGTTGTAGGTGTTGGCTCATCGCTTAAGGCTCCGAAGAACAAAGGTGAAGGAGATGGAAGCGAGACCTTTTAGAATGCTTGTGATGCAGATAAGGTACAAAGAAGTTGTAGATTATTTGTCATGCTTTTGGAGGACCAAAATCTCCTCAGTGGGGAAGATTGATCCAGGTGGCTCTAGAGACACACACAAGACAAAGAGCACTTATGGAAGCTCGAAAATCAAAGTGATCAGAATGCTTTCGAACTAGGACCAGAGTGTAGATCTCATCGTCCTAATCGTGGAGGTGTGAACGGTTCATCAATCCGAGCTCGTATGAGGGAGAATGAGTCAGTCAATGTTCTGGTCAAAGTTGGGTTGTGGGCTTGGTTTAAGTGTCCTACAATTTGACCCACCACGAGGCATGAAACCTAGCTCCTGAAAGTAGGCAAATTTGTTGGATCATTAATTTGTCTAATATCCCCTATATTAGACAAATTCGAAAAAAAAATGTGCTATTTTAAATATATATATATTATAGGGTAGTGGGCCACCAACCCTGCCATCCCCCAACAACAAACACATCTTAAATAATAATAAAAAATTAATTATAGGCTGACGGGCCATGATCCCCATTGACCCTCCCTCATACGCTTAACAACAAAATTAAAATTATGTAGCTTGGCGGCCATTACCCCGTCGAGCCCTCCAACAAGTCCCGTTAATACAACATAATTCAGGGCTATGGGCGGGCCACCTCCAGTGGACCCGGCCCACACCCCACCACACCCAAACACCGTATGTGACAATTAAGGAGAGGCTGGTGAGGGTTGAATCCACGGCCGACAACAACTCCATATTAAAATAAAACACTTAATAAACCACCACCATAATGGTTCCATACCGCATCAATTCAAACCGTATATATATTATATGCTATTTTGGAGTGGGTGGGGTTTGAACCCGACCCACCTCCACACTATCCTCCAACCATACCAATGACCCACAAGGGTCCTCATTGATACCTCTGCCCATGGAATCATTTATAAACCCATGATATCAGTGCGTGAGGAGAAGAATGGGGATTTTCGAGGACAGAACGGTGGTGTAGAACGAAGGAATGGAGGTAGATGGAGGTGGCCAAGAGCACAGACGCAAATTGATGCAGGTGGAACCATGATTGCTGTAGAAATAGGGAGCGAAACCATGATCCTTGAAATTTTCCCAAGGAGGTAATTTTTCTCCATGTTGGAATATAGTCAATTTTTCAGTCGTTTTTCACAGTTTTCCGTAGGGATCGTAATGGCGAGGTCAAATTCGCCTTTTGAGTTGCATATTTCCAATCCACCCACGAAGAAAAATATTTGAGGAATCAAGGGGGAATCTAAAAGATTCCTTGAGCCCCAGATTCTCAATTTCTCAGAATTCAGAAATTTGACAATCGATTTTGCATTATTCGATGCCACAAATCTGAAGTGCATTCAGATTTTTCATTTGCTCATTTTATTTTCCAACCATTTTTCTAAGTGGAGTGTAGGTGTCGGCACTCAGCGTGCGAGCAATCATTCCATGAGATTTGACGCAGTGAGGTTGATGGTACGGCCAACTTCAACAATTTGACATCTGCTTCTTCATATGGCCCCTAGTTGTGAGGTATATGCAATTTGTTCATGTACTTCTTTTGCCATGCATTGTGCCGCATAGATCCATGTTTGATGTTTGATGTGAGATCCTGATTCTTATTCATTTTCATGATTCCTGCTTGATGTGATGCAGAATCATATGTGTGATGTACTTGTTGTCATGATTCGTCATGTATGTTTGCATTGAGATCCCTTTTATGCCATGTTGGTAGGATGATACTCATGCATGATTTTGTGTCATACTGATAGGAGTCCTTTTGACTGAGAGTTTCTGTAGTGGAACATCTCTTGGAGCCACTCCTACGTTAGGACATTTTCCTTGTATGATCACGACATCATCTCTTGTGTACATCATCACTATTGATAGCACTTAATGCAACGGCCTATGGCATCTTGACACTAGGGCCCAGAGACGTGATCCCTCCTAGACAAACTCTATTATCAACGGCTTATGTTTTTTATGTTGCTGATGATTGTCATGTTCCTCTTCTTTACAGCATGCACATGTATTCATTTATGTTCTTTCAAAAATTCTATTTAACACATCATGAAAGTAAAAGGTCTTGGAAGGGTCCTTCGTCGCACTCGTACCTAGATCAACCACCGTAGTGGGGATTTGCGAAGTGTGTATGCAAGCAACAGACTAACCTCTTTTGCATAAAATTCATCTACATTCTCAAGGAATGCATAGAAGTCTTCAAGTACTCAGGACAGGCCACTTCACCTTCACCATCATACGTGAATTTAGACAAGAGATCAAAAATCTCCCTCGTGATGTTGAGAGGTTTAGCATGCGGAAAACATCATGGAGGGGTGAGTGTAACCAAATCCGTGATAGATGTGAAAAGGTTAAAAATGGGATGAAAGGACACATCTTGTCATCTGTCCCTCCTTTTAGTGCCATAAATGTTGACAGTGATGGAGCCACCAACATGTCAGGGGATCTCCCCGATAAGAAGTCCCAACTAGACCTCAGACCATTTGGTGTTGGAGTCCCAACAGTGGGTCATACAGTATCACCTTGACCGTGGTTTCGCATAGAGGTTAGTAAGATGTCCCTATTGGTAGCAAGGGTGTGACATATGCATCAAGTCAAGGAAGGTGCATGAGCGGTTCTAACACATGGAGGGTGAGGTGAGTGCACCCCTTGGAAACCTGTGAAAGCACGTAGTTAAGGGAACACACGAGCAAAGATGCATCACAACATGGAAGGAAAGTAAGCTAGCAATCCAAAGTGATGGTTAAACCAACAACACATTTTAGTAAGATTCATACATACATATACACAAAATATCTACACATGCATGCGTAAGCAAACAGATACATATATCATTTAGAGTAAACAAGATAGCTTAAATATAATACAACATATGCATGAAACATACTCGCTCTATTATATTAAGTGTAAGTTCTAGTCATACAATATAACCATTACCAACCACTAGTTCCAATAGCGGAACGTTACAGTGAATGTCGCCTTCTCCTCCAAAGAGATATACTAGCTCTGCACAGTGGAGAAGCCAAGGCTCGTTACAATATTATCTAAGCTCTCTTTAAGATACTCCTCTTGGAAGCTTGGCTAACCAAAAGCCCTTACAATGAGTTATGAGGTACTATAAATAGAAAAGGGTGGAGTGACCCTTAACATTCCCCTTTGTGACTATTCACCTACCCTCATGACTCTTCAACTACTCTATGACTGTTACATTCAACTATTGACACTTGAACTTCCACCTGACAAGATGTTACATAAAATCTACACATGTACCCATGTGAGACAAAATAGGCTTGAGCAAGCCATGCAAGACATCACTAACACTCAGACCATTGTGGTAAGACAAACTCTTCAACATCCGTAAGATGATCGACAGTGGCGAATTGATGCCAAGCTTGGTCGTCCATGATGGTGTATGTGCACTCAATGGTGACATCCTACTGAAAGCGAACTCTTTCCTCCATTGCATCTGGGTACACTGATATGGCCCCTCTGTCCAACTCATTCGATAGCATGTGCATCATCGTCTTCAGTGTGGCTGGACCAGCAAAATATTGATGCATAGTGTCTGTGCTAATCTTCAAGTGTGTGTTGATGACCATGAACATCAACCTATCAAAGTACATGTTCAACTCTAGTTGGACTTGCTTCTTGTCGTCGCCTCGGTGAGTGTGACAAATGGGTGGGATCGCATGCATGTGAACAATGGCATGCATGTTGTTGAATTCCCTTGAATGCGATCAACAATACTACTCACCTTGTCTACTCCGTGCCAGCTGCTAGGATGGATCTATAACTTGTATGGGCGCAATTTTATTTGTATGTGCATGTTGCATCCCCTGTTTTACTTGTTCCTGCTGCAACTCATTCTCTCGTTTGTGCAGCTCCTTCTCTTCCTTGAGTTGTCACTTTAGAACATGCAACTCCTTCTCTGTTTCTCTCCTTGCCTTCGTGTGATCTTCGTGTCATGTCATCACCTCATAGCTTCAATCTCCAAATCTGCTTTCATCCTGAGTGGACCTGCTTTGAACTTGCAGCTTTGTTCTACCTCTATGATGTCAACAACCTTCCTCTTACATTCGTCACGTGCAGGTGTGTTGTCATTTGCTACTACTGATGGTGCTTCTCACTGTGATTCTATTTACATTCCTCATGGTGTCCTTGTCCATGAACAACTTAATGTCTTCATGGACAGGAAAATTCATAAACACTTGATCGACTACATCCCTAGTTGTGCTCTTAACGGTGTCTTTGAGTCTGCTCTCCTAGAAGCCATTGTACCTATGCTACTGGGAGGTGGACGACACTTGTGATACCTGGAGACATAGCAACACTTATGGCAAACAATCTATCAGTTGAAAACCAAAACAAACCAAGGGAGTGACATGCAACATACCTGTGTGACTGTCCATGAAGATTGCGCAATTTTCACTAGGAGGCTGGGAGACTGACTACCAAAACTGCGCAAGGCACTGTCCGGGCTATCAAATGACGACTGACTAGTGGAACTACATAGTGTGCAGTCAACCCGGGCCTACTGAGGACTGAAACTGTGCAATGCACAATTTCAGTCAGTAGTGACATGCAACCAACAAACTGCATTGCACAGTTTCTGGGGCCAGTAGGACATTGCCTCCAAGAATTGCACAATGTAAGCCTGGAGGTGAGTGTTGGGCTAGACATGCACAATTTCTGGAGGGAAGGTAGAGCCTTCGCTTCCAGAAATGTGTAGTGCTAGCCAGGCAAGGCACGGTCCGAGCTAAGGCAACCCAGACTGGTCGACGGGCGACTGAAAACATGAGAAGTCTGAATGCATGATGAGATGAGTGCAAAAAAGAGTGAGTGATCATACATGCAAACAGAAAGTGCAGGATTCAAAAAATGGGAAAATGCATGTGTGTGAAGTGAGTCGCCGTAATGGTGACCATCCGTGCAAAACACTGTTGTCCATGCAACAACAATGAGATGCAAATGGAAACTAAAACCGTGCTTCTACATGCTAACATACTTCAAAATGACAGCAAGTGCTCACTGAAATCAAGCAAACAACACTCACACAAGGTGAAACACAAAAAGCAACAGAAACTTCGTGCAAGACATGAAAAGCATGCTTACCTTGAAACAGTTGGGCTGAATCTGCCGATGACTCCTTGATGCAATGTGAATGTCAGAGCTGCAAGGTTGATGTGAGGAATGAGCTCTGCAGTGTCTAGTTTATGAGTTTTGATAAAATTAAGGTTGTGACACGCATGCCACAAATCTAGGGAAAGCGGCACTTGGTGGGAGTTTTATGAAATGATCCTTTCATGTAACCTATAGTTGCTAAAAAAAGATCCTTGAATCAAGGGATGCCTTTGCATGCTGCCTTGGGAAAAGCAATCCATGCATGTAAATTAGTTTTTCTTAGTCCCGGAGGGAACCGTTCAACCTGAAGGCACATGCATTGGTCTACGAGCCTGGGATGAAAATCTGCGTAGTTTCTAGGCTAAACAAAGATGGCAGTCCTATAGGGATTATGCAATTTCTGGGACGAGTAGGTGACTATCTCCTAGGATTGGCAATTTCTAGCTTGAGCAGCTATCCTGGGTCAGACCTCAAAATTTTCTCAAGGAAGCTTGTCTGATTGCATTGTGCAATTTTTGAACCCAACAGGTTGCCTGGCTAGATTTGTGCAATTTTTGTAAGCTGTTGGGTTGGTTGTCCCAAATGGATTACACAATTTCTAGGAGCAATAGGTGATTATTGCTTAGAATTTCCCAATTTCTAGGCTAAGCAATTATCCTGGGATGAATTATGCAATTTTTGAGAGGAAGACTGACAGGAAGAATTGCACAATTCTGGAGCCTAGCTAGGTGTCCATCTGGGTTTGCGCAATTTCTAGAGGGAAGGATTGCTCCCCTCCAAAATTGTGCAAATTCCAAAGGGAGATTCTCAACCAGCAACTGGCACTAAGTCTGGACATCATCCTGTGAAGGAGGTTGAACAAACTTGCATACATAGGCTGACAAGATTCCATGAAATAGTTGAAGCTGATGTGCTTGACAGTGCAAGACATGCTACTGAGGATGGTCACTAGGGAGGCTCCAAAATGAAGCTAAGGAAAAATTTTGGAGGGTGGTTTTAGCTGCTACAACAAGACCTAGGGAACCACGTCATGACATTTCACCTGCGATGTTCATCTAACAGTATCACAGAAGATACTATTAGATTAAGGCTATTTCAACGCAACCTAACAGGGTCCCCTGCGAAATGGTATATAGACCAGCCCTCTGCATCTCACAGGACCTTTAGCTCAATAGCTAAGGCATTCCTTACTTTATTCTAGCTCCTAGTCTTCCATGACTCAGGGTTGGAACTTCTAACCAACTTCAAACAAATGCAAGCTACACACATCTCGAACCATATCCATGAATGGCAGAAACACCGCAGCTTGTAGAAAAATGGTTTTGAAGATAAATTCCTCTTGGACATTTTCTTGAGATCCCTCACCTCTGAAATCTCAAAAGAAGTGGCTAAAACATTCCTGCAAAGTGAGGAAGAAGCCATTAGTAAAACCCAACAACTAGAGCTGATCTACAACCAGTCAGGGTACATTTACCACGTACTCCTAGACGACCCGCGCCTACAATATTATCGATAAATAGCAGGCGCATCCAATACTACTGATGGATTAATTGGGGCCCTATCCCAAAGACCTCACAGCAATATCCAATACTAGGTGTATCCAATGAATGGCCCATCTTATGATGCTTCACCACCATTACAAAATACAGGGTAGTATAATGGTCAACCTACACCTATGCATAATATAGGCAATAGGGTTAACCAACACCAGCCCCCGCAAGGAGGCTTGTATCGTCCACCATAGGGAGATCAATACTCCTCCTAGAGTATGGATAAAATGCCTTCTCCCCTGAACCAGTACATTAACCAAGGATAGGAGAACCAATATTCTCCTCTCCCAACACTGCAATGGAATATCCTGACAAAGAAAAATAATGCATGGGTAAATCTAGTGCAACCATCTCTCCCTTCACCGCATCATTCAGAATAACAACTGAATTCAATTAATCCTTCTCATGGTGCTAGGAAGAAACAAAAAATAAGGCAAAAGGGAGATCCTAAGTGGGGAGGCAGCAATCAATAGCAACCCCCAAGGGCACCAAGAAAGGACAACCCCAACCGAAACCAAAACCAGGGTATGACCAATAACAACTTGCAAAAATAGGACAAGAACACTAGTCTCCAGACTAATCATGCATGCGCCATCTGTGGGGAGTGTGGCCATTATACCCATCATTGTCCCCATCTTATCAACTTAGAAAGGATACAAGACAGTAGGGGGAAGAGTGGCCAACTAACTACAGTCATGCAAGAACCCTTTCCCCATCGAGGAATCGTTAACACCCAGCAAAAAACTTCCCAAGCTCACCCATCTAGAGGGAACCTCAAAAATACTCCTAACCATGATATCTTCATGACAAGAGAGGACATCCTCTTGCAAATGAGGAATTGAACTTATGAGGCTCGTCGAGACCCTAATTAGTCCACCTCAACTAAGGCCATACCTACTGGACCATTGACCATTACGCGACCTCCCATAGATGTCATGCCCAAAATGGTTAAGGGACCTTTACGGCATGTAGGGCCCAATTTAAAAGCTACCAATAGTTATAGTATATTCGATGACTTGGCTCAATCACCATCAGTTATGTCAGATCTTGAATTCCTACAGACATGCGCAACCCAGCAAAAATCCCTACTTTCCACTTTAGGCGCAATCGACCCATCTGATTCTCGCTTCATGGTCTTTGACTTGGAAAAAGCTACTCCTTATCTGCCCTCAACCATCACTTTCCAAATCCCTCTCTCAGTCAAGAATATCAATATCCATCATTGCATCATCGATGAAGGGGATTCCACATGCTTCATGTCCAAATCTGTTTGGAAAAAATTAGGATCCCCTAAACTTAAACCTTCTGACATAATGCTCAGAGGATATGATGGACACCCTTCTGCTCCCGTCGGTCTATACCCTAGCGTTCTAGTTAAGTTGGCTGGATAGACATTCAAGTACTTGACACCCAGTTGGATTACAACATCCTCCTAGGCCGAAGCTCTATGTACGAAATGCTCGCAATCACCTCATCGGTGTTCAGAATCATGATGTTCCCCCATGAGGGGAAGGTCATTACCATTGATCAACTCACGTACTATTATAAGACAACTTCACCCACACTAGAGGGTGTGTTTCCCTTAGTATCCCAAGAAGTGGTCACTACTTACACTGAGCTCAGTCCATGCTAGTTTAAGCCATCAAACCTCCTAGGAACATTCCCAGGAGATCCTCCCATAATACAAGAGCTTGTCCCAAATACTGGAGCACTAGTTTGCATGATGACTTCATCAAACACCACCCAAACACCGGAATCAGTTCCATACACCTCAACACTTGCAAATAAAGAAGTTAGGTATTTACCTCCTGCAATTACACAAACCCCTTTCTTATGCCCCCCACCTAGGTTCGTCTCACACCAAGCTATGGCAACCCTCACATTACCAAATATGACTCTTGCAATACTAGTTTGGTATCTAATCCCCATGAGTGTGTTAGTTGAGTCAGGACACATGCAGGAAGGGAGCTTCCCTATACCTCCATTTCATAGGAATGTCCCTACTCAAACTCGTCTAGCACCTACCACAATTCGAGCCACCAGAAAAGCGAAACAAAATAGTAAAAAAAGGAGAGACTTCCAACTCCTCCAAACCCATGAAACCTAGTGCATTCTATGAGGAATTAGGGCACCCAACTCATATATTTCCCATAATAGATAAATTAAAAACAATAATGAATGCCTCCAACACATTGGTAACCTCGTCTCCACCAAAAGGAGAAAAATTCATACCCTTACGTAATAAGGTAGTACGCACCAACCATGTGTGTGCCATATGTGATAAATATGGACATTACACTCATCATTGTCTAAATATCCTTGAACTCAAAATACACTAAAAGGTCTCACCCAAACCATTAACAATGAGCCCATAGCACCAAAATTTCCTTCACAGAACGAAAAATTCCAAAACATCTTCTCATACAAGAAGAGGCATCATCTAGCTCTGCACTTGCCTACAACACATGAGGGCAGAATAAGCCATTTTTCCACCCCTCTACTTTACCATGTGTTATATGTGATGACCCTACCCACCCGGTAGACTGGTGCCCAAAATTATGGACATGCTACCAATTCCGACCCAACATCCTAGAGGACCCAAGATAGAGGTCTAGACATCAATACCATATATGCACTAGATGTGGGGAGAACAATCACAAAATGAAGTGCCTTCACCTTCCTCAATTCTGTAAAACATCAAATTTCATAAGTAACTTTGTAAAGCAAAATCCCTACCAACTGGACTCAGATACAGAATCCATAGAACCCATTCCCCCACCTAGTGAAGAAGGACCCCTAGATGTCCTATGTGTGTTCAAGTAGAAATGACAGCTAAGCCCTCACCATTTCACCTCCCATCACCATCGCCACGCTAAACTAGGCCAAAAGCAATCAAAAAACACCTGGCAAATAATTTGCCCATTACATGTGCATTATGTGACAAACCCAATCATTTGATCAATAAATTCTATGAACTAAGTAGATTCAATGATATCTTCTACTTCGTAGCCTAGATCCCCTATAAGCACCTCTCATACAAAGAAAAAATTATGCAGTGTTATTGTTTCATATTCTCTCAATTCCACCACACAAGGAATTGTCAGTACCTAACATGGTTCCATGTAGCATTAAAACAAACCCATACAAATAGGCCATGCCATAAAAAAACCTTGCCATAGTAATGGATACCCCCACAAGTTATCATGTCTCACTCTAGAGATGGATACCTCCACAAGATATCCAGTCATATAATGACAAAGAGGCATCAACATCCCATGCCATGAGTAGCACTGCATCTCATACAATCTATGCAGTTAGCACCAAACCAGTTCAGAGAAACCATGTGCATGGTACAATGGAAGTTCAAAACCCTTTTGAAGGGCCCATACATTATCAAACATTGCCTCTGCAAGAGGGCATACATACTATCAGAACCCGACGGGACTTGTCTAAAAAGACCCATCAATGGTCTCTACCTCAAAACTATTCACCCATAAAACGTTAGAGTAAGCATGTATGTACAATGACTTATTGTTAATGAGGATCACCTCATCATAAATGTATTCTAAAAATCTCTCTCTCATCTCATGTAAATAGATGGATATTCCACCAGCTTATCACCACGGGTTCACTAACGGCGCATCTCGATGGTCGCAAAATCTTGTTGCCACAGCATCGGCCATATACTCTCCTAACCGAGCACCTCATCTCTCTAATGGGCTATGTATCAGGTCATCCATGAACAATCAAGTAGAATATGATGTCATCATAGGCCTCTTGGTTGATTCCCACTGCCTAGGTATCAATCACCTGCATGTATTCCTTGATTCCCAACTCATATTATCCCAATTAGATAGGGCATTCCAAGTCCACGATCCATGCATTTTTCACAAGTATTTGTATGCACAAAGGTTAGCTAGACATTTTGATCAAATCACATTTACACATATACCCATAGATCAAAATCATATAGTTGATCGCATCGCTAATCAAATCCTAGACTGCCATGCACCAGACATATATAACCATCAAGATATATAAAAACATCAACACAAGATACATCTAGAAATAAAAAAAGTAGAAATACACCAAGAAGTATGAGCACATGTATCACATCATGAGAGCTGCCAAAAAATGCCTCATATAAACATAAAATATATATATATATATATATATATGAGTACAAAAATCACTGGCCCATGACCAGGAAGGATAAGCCATCAAAAAATACAGGGGAGCATCCTCATAAATGGTTGCTTTCCCTAATGCATGCATCATCTCAACCCAAAACATAGGTACATAATCAACCTCCCTAAGACCCTCGTGGTGTCATCTATGCATTAGGAGGCAAGATGGGACCAGTTGTAGCTGCCACCATAGCAATACGGTGTAAAGTCTTCCGATGTTCCCACTCCTGGGACATCGTCGTCTCAACCACAACCTTTGGAAGATGAGCCCACCCCTCAAAGGGCACACCTTCGATCAAGGTCTCCACTCATCTCCAAGAGTCACGGTACCATTGTAACTCCACTTCTATAGCATCTCATCGCCCCTCAGCCTCCTTAGCTCATGCGACCAGTCTCTCTGTAACCATATCCCCCTCTCTGGAGGGCCCACCAATCTCCAAGTGAGGTTATTGTGCCAATCACTCTACATCATCGCAAGGAGCAATTGGTGGCCTCGGTACCCGGGGTCTCTGAGGAACAGGCACATCTCCTGCAACTCCCATATGTCTTGGATCATGGGTCAACCAAAAAGGCCAGTGGGCATCCTTGCAGCCCCACATTTGTAAGTAAATAAAGCATAGTGTCAATATCATCATAAATCATAAATACATGAAAAACACATATGTATACATATGCAGAATTAACAAACATATACTTGATCACCCCCGGGTAGCACCTGGATGGAGCCTCATCTCTGAATCTCCCCGGAAGTCAACCCCATGCTACAGGTAGACCAATATCAGCTGAGGATTGGACTCAAACCAATGTTGTACCACATCAGTCTAGTATTGACCCACCTCTCCTCCATTGTCCCGAGGCATCGCCCATCCCCAATGACACATGCAAGGCTCCTCAAGATGCCCCATCGATACTGTAAGAAGAGGGCGAAGCATAGCCACCCTCTCATAGAGTATGCTGCAAAGGACACTCCCATAACCAAAACTCTTCAATGAAAATCGTTGAACCTGGGTATGTTGCTACACCATCCCCTGCCGCACTAATCGGGCCCAATAAAAAAATGCCCCTAGTAGAAGTTGCTACAGAACTGAAATATGTGACCCGGACACCACAAATCTAATAATCATAGCTAGCACTACTCGCTCGACTAGATCCTCCACTATTGTGATCCTCATGTAGCCATCTGAAATAGGGTCTAGACCATAGTGCCCCTTAGCCCAAACCCTCATGCTAGCATCACCTCCTAGAAGAGGAAAAGGAAGTACCTCCCCTTGCAGAATCAACCCAGTAACAAAGTATATGTCAACCTCCGCCAGGATCAGGAGGTCTGTATGATAGAAAACCATCAACTAGCGATCTGCATCCTAACAACTAACCAAATATCGTAGGAACCTATCTCGCGACAAAAAGGACAACCCTTAAGGTCCTAAGAAATCAAAATATGGGAAAAACCAATTTTTCCCCACCGCACATATATTTCCAAAATAGGCACACGGTGCACACTTATGTTCTTTAGAACAATGCATGGTGTGTGTGCCTGTATCCCATATAGGTTCGCACCCGACATGAAAAATATTTGGAAAGTTAAGATGAACCCCCGGCAAGGCTCGTCGCACAAATCCATAACTCAGACATGCACAGCACGCGTCTGAGTATCCTTTTTACACGAGGTCATCGCACATAAATCCGTTTATGCGCGAAGACCGTGGGGCTCAACTAGAGTCACCCATGCAGTCCTCAAAGTTTACCCTAAAAATTCGTACATGGGATGCCTGTAAAACCTACTTAATCAAGCAAACTGAAAATCACAAAGGTATTAACTCAAGCTCTTACCTGTTTCTAATGGCGTGAATCATAGGTACACAGGCTGATCGCAACGGCAAGAAACACTCCAAGAAAGCTCTCTTACCTCGACAGATCAACAATGAAAATGATTGATATTTGGGCCCCATAGCCCTATCTATTGCCCTATTTTCCATCTCTTGGGGAACATTGCAGAAGCCTAGGATATCCATTGACTAAACCGAAATAGACATGAAGATTAGTCCTACAACATCTTCATCATGGAACCCTCTGTTCCCGTAAACATGGAAAGTCATTTTTTAGGACTATCGCACATGTCAGGTACTTCTCCAGCTCTTTAAGTCCATAAAATTCATACATATATATGTCTTGAACAATTCTTTCACTTTGGGTTTTGGTTGTATCCATTGCAGGAATGTCACACATGGTCAGCTTCAACCAACACCTCGACAACCGAAGAGAGAGTAGGTATCATTCTCCACCCAGCATGATAGGTTTCCCTTGAAAAAGCTTTGCATATACTAACATCATTTCTCCAAAATGAGCCATAAGTTCCAACATCTCGACCATGTTTATTACCTTCTTAGACTTGTACATGATAAGCATTCATGTCGGTCGATAGAAAAGCCCCCCCCATGGCTCCCTTCATCATTATAGATCCTTCTTCACACAAAGGAGCCATGACCACTCACTCCAGCCCAGGAACCATCTCACATACATATCTAAAAGTTTAGCCTCATTATGCTACATTGATTTAAGCATTCACCCCATTCTCCC
Source organism: Pinus taeda (assembly GCA_000404065.3). Taxonomy (NCBI): domain Eukaryota; kingdom Viridiplantae; phylum Streptophyta; class Pinopsida; order Pinales; family Pinaceae; genus Pinus; species Pinus taeda. Next base: position 65,502 of record APFE031217134.1, on the reverse strand, counting down.
GGCCCCCCTAAAAAATACTAACAGATGCACCTTCGTGTCCTACATTTGACCTATAGTTTATCTGCATCACATAACCCATTTGTACCACCTCACCCACCCACCCGACATGGAGACCAACAAATGGGGCCCCCACCCTCAAGAGATACATTACACCTTCTCATAGGTTATTATCATCATGGGGCACCCATCCTCGTGGCTGTACATCCAAACCAACCCCTATTCTTTTGGAAAGTGTACAAAGTTTTTTTTTTTAAATCCCATCCACGTTTGATTTTTACAATTCAGGACCTTCGTCTTCCTATAGTCTCTGATCACCTTTGATCATAGCTCATCAAAATATCGCCCTCATTTTTCATGTCTGTCAAAAATCACTTACACCCATCCTGGAAAATCCTACCAACTCCAGGATCATCAGAAAGCATGTTTTAACCACTGTCGTTTGTGTCTCAAGCTCTAACCTCATAATAGCTATTTATGTCCTCCAATATCAATAGCCCTCACTATCATGACTATCTGACCCAAGTTATTACAATCTGTTCATATCTATTTCTTGACTCACAACGCCGAACTAATGACACCCCTTTCCTGTCAACTTCAACAAATGTATTCCAGGAAAGGGGTATTACCTTGGATACTCCCTCCCTTAATAGGGATATCCTTGAGTGGCACATTGGCAACCATTATTTCCCAATGATGTCATTGGTTCCCTTGAAATTTGACATCAACTCAAATCATTCACGTCAAGGTGGTGTCGTACTTAGTTACTGTTGCAGTTCATTCACATAGTCAAAGACCCCCACTTCACTAAGCACCTCATTCAACAATATTTATATTATGAGGTGGGGGAGGTACCTGCCGCCAAATATCTTTGCATGCAACAACACCCATCAACAAAGTGCTTCACCAAGATATGCATAGGAAAATAATATTTTGCCTATTTTACTAGAAAGCACCCCTGAGGGCGTCAACAATGTTCATCATCAACTATCAGTAGGTCAACAACCAAAATGTTGACTGGACACAAATCATCCTTTCTCTAATTGTAATCGGTTCTGATTAGCCATCATAATGAGCATGGGACATGCCCACCTCATATAGACACAACACCATTGTAGATTTTCCATCAGAGCATTGGTATCATTCATACTTAGTCAATGATATTTCTCTACTCATCTCCAAAACAAGTTATCCTCTCTCTCGAAAAGTTAATCAGACTCTCCAAAGTAAATGAAAACATGATGTATTTTGGCTATACATTTTCTCCTAACCTCATACATCAGGGGGAAACTATTAATACCAGAAAATCATACACCTACTAGTACAACCCAGAAGACATTAAAAGTGTCCAACAGATTGCCCAGGTGGACATTTTTCTAGTTGAATACATTATAAAGATTCAAAAATCAAAGGTTCTCCTAAGGTCCAAAGTTTAAAAATAAATCAATTAAGGTCGTGATTTCTTTGATAAATATGCACATGTGACATATCCTCAAAAAGTCGTGTGGTTGCAAAAAAGGTGACTCAATAGTCCATGACCACTCTACACACTTGGAATCAACTTCTTAATATGAGATTGGCTTAGTACAGTTGAATTCGAGTCACCTTGGAGAAGCGCAACCCTCAATGGAATCCTCTTTTCCTACTCATGTGTCTTTATCATACATGTACCAAGAGAGGGAAGAGGGATTCAAAAAACTCTATATAAATAGGCCATGGGAGAGTCAAAAGAAGAGACATTGTTATGGTGGCCAAATTTATTGTAAGCAAACCGCCATTTCATTGTTGAACTAAGGAAGTGAAAGGCACTCGTGTGTTGGCCAAATTGCTTCTAAGAAAGCCAACATCTTAGTGAGTGAAGAGTAATCCACCCTTTGGAGAGTCTTCACACTTTTTTGAGAGAGAGGAGAAGCTTGCAAAGAGATTGAGGAAAAGAAACATCCTTGCTAAGGATTTTTGAGCTCCCTATCTCACGGAATTATCTTCAAGTGTTTTAGTATTTTGATTGTATTCAACCTCTACCACCAGCAATCAATAAAGGGATATTTTTCCATATATTATTGATGTATTTGATCCATTTGAGAATTTTTATGTTCATGCACCTCTTTGTTTAAGTTTATGTTTATATATACATTGTATCCATTATGTACAATGTTGTGTTTAATTAACTCTGGCCACTAACAGCACCAATTTTGACCGTGATCCTTTGTAGGTAACAATCCACTACTAACGGGGTGTTTTTTGGTACACTTGTGCTCAAAAATCATTACAACACTGGCCAGCTGGGGTAAACATGTGACTATAAGTTACTATGATATGATTCGACTCCTTATGTCTTAGTTAAGGAAGTAGAATCGATAGAAACCCACAAAAAATACCTTTTATACCTGCTACAGAACTCCCAGAAGCCTTCCACATCATTCCCATGACCAATCTCTCGGTCCCAATGAGGTTTAGACCATTGAAACCCTAGATGCTCCCTTGATATGGAAAAGTGTGCATCCGGGAGGCTCCAATCACTCCCACAGCAAGGCATGTATGCGTCTGGGGACTTTCCACCTGATACATATGCCTGCAACTCTGGGATTTTTGCCAATTTTCAAGCCCATAATCCAGGTCACTGCCCAGAAACCCCTATAGCTTTCAAAATCCATAATTTTCATGACAACAAGACTTACAAATAAAAAACTAAATCCAAGACTAGGCTTGACCATCCCCAACCGGGACTGACATTATGTCAAACACTTGGAATCAATACAAGGCAAAGCATAAATACAAGACAAAGCATAAATTACTGATAACTCATATGAGACTTGACAAGAAGGATCACCACCTTCTTCCCTTAACTTTTTTGACATCAATTAGTTCTTGCATCCATTATCCTTTCAGTTACAAGTAAATACATGAAATAACCAATACTATAACCAGTCACATAACCATGCTTATAACCAACATTAAACCATGTAAATAACAATGAGATAACAACCATTATGGCCACATAATAACAAGTACAAGAGCAAGAGAACTTAGCTTTTACTAAACATATGCAAGAGTTGACCAAGTTCAGGACTTCCACGTACCACCTAACCATAGACATGGTTGAACCAAATTTTTCTTTCAACCATTAATCCCTATGCCATATTCCAAGCATGAATGTCATATCTCATGGATAAATCAATACAAAAAAAACCAAGGGAATCCAAAGGTTAAGCCACCTCTACCCTCACCAAACTATGATCTCACCAAAACCGGCACTGAGATCACAAAACCAAACTGAGCTTGGAATGCCTCTGATCTCCATCATTATCCTTGAGGAATTTTTCATCTCCTTGTCTCTCATGCTTTAATGCAATACACATCGTATCACTAGGCCCCAGACCGAGACTCCACCCTTAGGTTGTACCATGTATCCCACCAAAATCAGTCAAGGGATTCCCAGGCCTTTGGGAATTTTCTTGAGACCACCTCCGCCCTAGATTCTGAAACCATCGGGAAATTCCAAAGATCAAAATCGAGAAACAATCCTTTCACACCATGGCTATTGGGAAAAAGGCAAGGAAAGGCTAAAAACCATTGTCAGAACCCGACAAAACCATGCCACTAACAGCAAGAGAACCATATACCAACATGCAAAGCCATGCATGTAAAAACTAGCTAGGAAAGCACACATGCAATATGTTACTTGCAAGTATTCTTGTTGAAGCTGCTTGATCCTACTCCTCCTTGCTTGCTCTTTTCTTTGCTTTGCTTTCTTTTTCCTTCCTTTTCTTGTTTTTCCCTTCCTTGCTCTAAAGCTATAAAGCTCCAAGAAAAGTCTAAGTGTCCAAGAGTGTGAGAGAGAGAGGGAATAATGAGAGAGCTTGAAAAATGAACTGACGAAAAGCTATGAACTAATCCTTAGAAGCCTTTTTATCAATGAGGCCTCTAATTTCTTCATTTTCCATTATTTTCCTTTAATTTCCTCTTCACATGCAACTTGTGACCTTTCACCTTCCTTTTCTCCTATTTTCCTTTATTTTCATAAATAAATGTGTCAAAAAACCTTTTTGCCTTTTTAATGCCTTTTCAAATCTCCCTTAGCCATAAACACATCCAATGATGCCCACTAGTATATATTTTCCCAACATTCAACTTGGAATAAGTGTCCCTTCACCATGGTCTTATTTTTCCTTTATTAACTTTATTACATGAACTTTTAACCAAGTGTTGTTACATTTTCTAACCATTTTTATGAAAATATGAAGATTCATATTACACATTGTATCTAGGGTTTTATCTATTTTTATTATTATTAGCCTATCTAAGTCAACAACAATAAGCAAAGAATATTTGGCTCACTTGCTAAAAAAACTATAGGTAATAGAGGGATTTGAAGAAAGGGGGGATTTATAGAAGAAAATATGATATTGGAATGTTTTGGGAATTGGGGGGGTAAGTGGAACAACGAACATAGGGACTGAATAATAGTTGACTAAGGACAGAAGGCAAAGGGCAGTTCGAAAAGATTCAACAAGAATGTGGGAGAATTCTTTGTGGCTCCTAACTTCCCAAAACTAACCTCTCAAAGAAAAAATTCTAAGCTATCCATAGCTTGAATACTAATCTTGGAATCATTATTCTAAAAGTAGATAAAGGAAATGCTACAATGGTTATGAACACCTATGGCTTTGATTCCAAAATGCATTCCCTTTTATCTATTTCTTCGTACAAACCCATTTCTAAGAACTGCCTCAATTCCATCTCTAACATTGTTACCAAAACTACTAAATCCTCATCACTAAACCCCTTCATCCAAAAAAAAACTCCTTCCTTTCAACCCTCAAACCCCCTAGAATTTACAAGCAAACCAAAACTCATAAAAAATACATCACCCTTAGACATATTTTCAGTTTCATTGGTGCTCCCACCTATGTCCTCTCTCGATTTCTCATGCTTAAGCTTAGACCCTTGATGGGCCACACATCCTCCTTTATTGAAAAGTCCATTGACTTTATCTGCAAAATGAGACAAATTCACCTAGATGAACATGACATCATGGTGAGATTTGATGTGATCTCCTTATTTACCAAATTATTGATCTTGTAAGCCATCAATATTACCTTTGATTTAGTAGATCTTAAGACCCTGAATCTTATCAACATATACCTATCCCTCACCTTCTTCACCTTCAAAGGTACCTGATATGAACAAACGGAGGGCTCAGCCATGGGATATTCTTTATCCCTTTTAGTCTCCAACATTTGCATGGAATATTTGAAATATAAATCCTTGAACATGTTTAATTTAAAACTCAATTGTTGATTTCAGTTTGTTGATGATACTTTTGTAATCTAGCCGCATGGATTTTAAGCCTTTGAAACCTTTTTGGTTCACCTCAACAACATCTCCCCCCAAATCCAATTCACCATGGAAATCCAATGATATAATTCGCCTCCCTTTAATAATGTTATATTCTCGAGCCAACCTAATGGCACCCTTTTCCACTAAGTCTATAGAAAAAGGACTCATACTGATAAGTACCTTTATGCCAATTCTCACCATAAACTAGCCAAAAAATTAGTTTTCCTCAATGTTAGAAACTAGGACAATACTGAGAGGAGGGTTGAATCAGTATTATGAGAATTTTAAATCTTTCTTTCACAAGTAAGGAACACTAGGACACCAATAAACACTTCAACAACCATTCATATAGAATCACAAGAATCACATATTTGACACATAGATTCTTCAAACTTTTCTTTAATTACTTTCACAAAGGTAAGCTTCTACTTCTTATTACAAAGTTCTCTAGATAGAACCAAAAGGAAGCTACTACTCCCTACTTTATTAGCTACTACCAAAAGGAGCTTCAATCCTTGATTTATCAACTGCTACTGAAAGGAGATCCTACTCGTAATTTTTTACCAACTACTACTGGAAGGAGCTACAACCCTTGATATGAAAACAACCACATGCTTGACCTCCTTGATTCATCTTTCATTCCATTTTCAAACTCAAATCATGAAGGTAACCCTCTTACATAAAACTAATAAATTCTTCCTCAATAACTTACCTCAAACACCATATAATCACCTTCAACAATATTTAATCACTGACCATTCCACCATACACACCAACAACAACAACGACATTAACCTATGAACCACTTCATCTTGCAAATTCAATTATGCATATATAGAATTAGAGTTTATATTTGTAGTTTTTAAACTTTTAGTCAAGTTCAACTCTATTTCATGCATAAAATCTTACTTTTTTATTTTTCCTGCTTCTATCAAGTCTTATGAATGTGTTCTTAAAGTCTTCAAACTTTGATCTTCTTTATGTGTGAAACTTTGAGTTAAACTACAAATTTTATAATTTTGAAGAAAAAAAAAATATGGTTTAGCGGTGACTTTCCAAATATGGTTGACTCCAAATTGGCCAATTTGCTAAATATTTCCATGTTACGATATGATGGTAGATCATTCATGCACTTTAGCCAACTTTAGTGCACTACTGGTTATGGTGCCAAACCACTAAATATGGCCCAATAGAACCAAATTCATAATTGTTGGCCTATTCAAGTGATAGGCCCTTAGATGCTCAAAATGATGACTATGGAATGGTTTTAGGCCCGAATGCTAACCCAAAAACCTCCACATATAAACACCATTGGGCCACCCTGCGCTATAGACCTGAGGGCTTAACCCATCATTGCAAATCTTTTGCGCCCCTACTCTATACACATGCACAGAACCAAGTGTTAGGCAAGACTTTTAGCCTTCGACTCTTATTACCCCAAGAAATTTAATAAGTGTGTTCGAATTATTCTGGGGTTAATCCTCTAGGATTACATGTCCCGGTGAGATGACCTCTCCATGACTTGTGCACCTTCATTTAGTATGTTGCTTCAGTTGTATTCCACCTTGATGCCACAGTGTCTAGGAGCCTCATCAACTCAGAGACAAAACCTTGTGCTCCCTTTGAATATTTTGAGGAGCCTAGACTTCTGAGATCTAGGATGATGTGTCCCTATGGGACCTTACCCTACACATATGGACCAATCACGAAGTTTTAGGATGATGTGTCCAACCACCTGTAATCCATTATTCCTAGAACTATCTCCCTGAGACATTTTGCTTGTGAGCCTTCAAGAACTTTCAGGGTCATTCTCCCAAGGTTACATGTCTTCTAGCTTGTATGCCACCTTTGCAAGGGTGCCACATATCACTAAATGAGTGGTGCCACATGTCATTCATTTTCAACCCACTTGGGTAATTGAAAATTCTAATTCTACATGACATATGTCACACCCTCATTGGTGCCACATCATGTTGATCTCATCATGCCACTATGTTTCCATCATGGCTCCATGTCACTCCATGCGGCCATTGAAGTCATGCCATGTGTATTCTTTGGACAGGTCGACACTATCAATTCATACGACAGAAGAGGGGTCCCAAGCCTTGGTTTTTGGTTGAATTTATTTAATAAATTTAAGGACCTAGGTCTAATTTCTTCATTTATTATCCAAATCACCTTGCAGTATAAACATTGTATCTACTACTGACGTCCTCTCAGGTCCCTATCCTATTACATCACTTCACCATGTCCTATAGGCTCACCATCCCTGGAACTTTACCTTGTGCATGCCTTTATATCTTTTGAGGAAGAATTTTTTGGGTGATGTGTATATGGGGTCCCCTACTACTGTGAGTCTTCGTTAATCGCCGCTCATTCCACTGCTTAGTCACTCAACAAAGTCGTCCCGAATCCTTATTCCCAAAATTTTTTACTTTCACATGCATTTGGATCTTCTGAGGTGACATGTCTGTGGGCTCCTTCACGCACCCATTGTTGCTCATTTTTCTTTCCATGCTATTCAACCACATCCCCCCCACACCCTATCACCCTGAAGGTTTGGACTCATGCTTATCTCCAAAACTTATAGGGACATACTTTTGGGTTTTTTTCCACAGAGGTTTCATGGACTCCATGAAGACTACCATTGTCCCTTCTAAGCTTCTGATTGGTTCATGTGTGTGCCTACGTGGCTTCCACCTGCACATTGACTGTGTTGTGGGGACCTTGGCCCTCACCAACTTTGATTTTCAGCCTTCATTAAATTGACCAACAATAATTTTCAATCCAAGAGGTCTTTTCCATACTTCCATATATTGTTGGAAAGCTCTTTCCAAGCTCTATTAGTTTCCAAGAACTATCGATATGATCTTTTGATCTAGAGATGGATCCTAAACCTATGCTTCTTGACCAATTTTCCTGCACCCATATTTGCATTTTCCATCAATGACAACTTATATCTAACATTCTCCCATTTTTGGCATTGATGGTAACACCAAAAACACAATCACAAAAGTAAAGTGCACTTCTCTTCTCCTCTTTTTGGTACTCCTCCCCCTTTGGTCTTCTTCTCCCACTTTGACATCAATAGCTACAAGAAAATCCTAGTTTAATTTTGTCCTTGAATTACATTAGGAATTAAATTCTAATTTTAATTCTCATAGCAACTTGTAATAGTTAACTAAGTTAATTTGATTTTGTTGGCTCAGTTAATTCGATTTGGGAATCTATCTAGAGTCATGTAGAGTGGTTCCTGAATTTTAGGGGCCCAGGTTGAGTTTATTTAGAGTTGTAATTATTTAATTTAGTTCAACTGAGCTAAATTCAATTAAACTAGTTCCAATTGGTGGAGGAATTAGTGGGAGATCCAGTAGTGGGGTGTAACCATCACTGCTCAACCAGTAAACTAAAGATTGACTCATAATTAAATCATGCATGTCAGATAGGAGAAAGACCCAGTTGAGATTGGAGTTCAGGGATAGTGTACTATCAGTTGTATAATCATCTGAATTGTACAGGTGGTGCATGCAATCAGAGGAAGGCATATGAGGATTGTGCAGTTCATTATTGAGGAATTTCCTAATTAAATATGGGATAATTCCTTAGGAAATTGTGTAAGGTAATAGGAACTTGGTAGGTAGCATATTTGGCTAAGAATTGGCTCGAGCTTGTTTATGAAGTGAGACAGATTGAGACAGTGCATAGGTTGCTCGAGCTTGAGAAAAGCGTTGTAATCTTCTCATATTTTCTGATTAATGAAATATACATATAGCAAGGACTTTTAGCTATGGATTTCCCCATAAAATTATTGTGTTATGTGTGATTGAATTCTTTCTCTTTTATGCTTTGTGATTTCATCGATCATTTATTGTTTCCACTGATGAGTAGAAGAGATTCAAGTCAATTGTTTTAGCATATTACAATATGTAGTTTGAATCTACAAGGAATTTCTACAACATGTGAATTGCTTCTAACCAAGAACTAAGAACAAAGGTTTCATCAAAGTCCAAACCTTCAATTTTGTCATATCCCTTGCAAACTAACCTTGCCTTTTTTCTTAGAATGTCACCATGTTCATTCATTTTTTTCTTGAAGGCGGAGCTCAAGCCAATAACATTCTTTTATGTTGGTCTTGGAAAAATCTTCCAAGTCTAATTTTTCTCAATATAATCAAGCTCTTCATGTAAGGCCTTTAACCAATTTTCATCTTGGCTACTATGATAAAAATATTTTAGTTCCATTATACATAACAAATATGCATGCACTTATATAGGGAGATTTAACAATCTTCTTTTTGTTTGCACACCTGAATTAAAGTCACCAACAATTTGGTTGGCTAGGTGGTTTTTTTTACTTACCTTGTAGGATATTTGGATTGTGGACTGAAGGGTACTTCAATGTCTTCATCTGAAAATGGTTCATCATCCTTCTCATTATTGTTGACTAGATTATTGGAGATGGCATTTACTTCTTGATTATCTTCAAGCTCAATGTGCTCATCAACGTTAACATCAATACGATTAAATATTATCCTTGTATTACTGTTGCAGCATCTATAGCCCTTTCTATTCAAAGAGTATCCAAGAAAAATACCTTCATTAGATCTTGCAATGAACTTACCAAGATTTTCATCATTCTTTTATATATAACAATTGCTTCCAAATACTCTGAAATGCTTGACTATAGTAGGTCTACCATACCAAATATCATATGTAGTTTTATCATTATTTTCTCTAAAGTATGCCTTATTCAAAATCACCACTACCATGTGAATGGCTTCAACCCAAAAAATTTGTTAAATATTTCTTTCTCCCATCATGGCTTTAGCCAATTGTTGAACTAATATATGGGCTCTCTCTTCTACATCATTATGTCATGGGGTATCTTCTTTGGCAAACTGCCTTTTGATGTTGTGTTGTTTGCAAAAGTCACCAAACTTTTTGAAGTAAACTCACCTCCATTATTGGACCATACAAACTTTATTTTACAATCAGTCTCATTTTAAACCATGGCCTTAAAGTTTTTAAACTTCTCAAAGGCCTCTAATTTTTCTTTAGAAATGTTACCCACATAACTTTGCTGATATCATCAATGATAAGCATGAAATAATGTTTACATGAAGGTGTCTGAGTTCTTAAAGGACCTCATAATTATATATGTATAAATTGCAATGACTTGGTTGATGAATTCTCCTTATATTTGAAAGGTACACAAATTTGTTTTCCAAATTGACAATAGACCTTGCAAATCATGATCTCTCACTTTGAAAGCTTTGGTAGATCTCTGACTACATTCTTCTTTACCAATTTTACAATCTGATCAAATTTCAGATGTCCTAGCCTTTGATGCTATAGCCAACTCTCATCAACATTTTAAAAACAAGACTTCTTTGTCTTCTCTTTCAAAACATAGACATCGATGTCCATTCTAACAACTTTTGCTACTATATCTCTTGTTCCTACAAACTTAGTTTAACAATTTTTAGATTTGAACAACACATCATAGCATTGGTCATAAATTTGAGACACACTGAGTAAATTATGCTTTATCCCATCAAAAAACAACACATCCTTGGCTTTAACTCTACCATTAGCTAGGTTGACATCTCCTTTACCCACAATCTTACTAGGTGCATTATTCTCAAAGGTTACATTACCTTTGTCAACTAGTTTCCAAGGACACGAACTTGATTTTATCTTCTAACATATGCTTGGAACAACCACTATCAACATACCAATGGCTTCCTTCATTGTGAGCATATAAAATAGTATTACAATTCTTTGTGTTTTCCTTTTCCTGCAATACTTTGTGTTGCTAGCTTGGTTGCTTGATTTTTAGATCAGGCCTTTTGTCTTTAAGTTTGCAATCAGCTGCTATGTGGCCATAGTATGCTATGTATATCATTGACTCAAATTATTTAGAAGGAAAAGTGAGTTTTTGTACCTAGGTCTTCTCATTCTTTACTTGATAAATCAATTAGTTATTTGATAATATCGTCTCTATGACTTGAAATTCTTATATGATAAATTCACCTTGTAATTTGTTTCCTTGTGCCCATAATTTGCACAGGTAAAACAATAGTCTAGAAAGATGTGTTCATACCTAGAAGAAAATTGATTTTCAAAGATTTTTTGAGTTTCTCTATGAGAAATTTGATTTGCCTCTCCTGCAATGTCAAACTTTTGTTGAATCAATTTTCTTCTTTTCTCTTGCAACAACTAATTTGTTTTTGGCTGCAAATTGGATTGCATGCTTCCTTTTCTTCTTTGATATTTCATTTGATAATTTTTGGCTACTACATTGCCTATAATTTTCATTTCTTAAACAAAAGTAGTGGTTTTCTTACCCTTCACATCAATTGTTGAGCTTGACTCTACCTCAAATCCAAGACTAGTTATATCATTATAGACTCTTTGTGCTTCAAGAATTTCATTTAAACTTTCAGTCTCTTTTCTAAATCTCTCATTAAATATCATCTAAGTTTTCACTTTTTCAAGTTCTTTCCTTAGAAAGACAATTTCCTTTCAAGCCTTTCACATACTTGACTTTTCACTGAGTTTTTGATTTAGAGTTTCTTAAATCTTCTTACTTTCTTTAATCAGGAGCAGAGTTTCAATAGCTTCAACTTTGTCCTTGAACAACTATTCCTTTTGAGCTTTATTTTTCTTTCTCGTCCTCTAAATATCTTCAAGAGAACTGACCAAATCTACTTCTACGTCAACTTCAACCTCCTCTCCATCAAAATCAAGAGCTTCTAATTCCATATTATATATGGCCATGAGTATAATTGTTTTGAGCTTTCATGATCTATGTCCTCATCTGATGATTGGCTACCTTCACTTTCAGAGGAGATAGAATCTTGGTTGTAGAAGGTTTTCTTGTTAGCCTTCCTTTTATCCTTTTGCAATTTTCCTAAAATTATCTCTAAGGTAATATTCATTCTTCCTATTTTCTGGACACTTTGAAGCATAGTGACCTACTTTACCACAGTTAAATAACTTGAAAGGTAGCTTATCGTTCTACTTTCTTGAGCCTCTCTTGATCATCCTTACGAACTATTGTTGTGGCTACAACCACCCTCCAAAATTTTGCCTTCACTTCATTTTGCAGCCTCCCCCCTCGAAATCATAGCAGTTATCCTGCACTGATTAGATAACAGCTTCATTTTACTTGATTTCATCTATCACTTAACAGCTTGTGTTCACTCACTCATCCCGTCGCTCAACCACAAGCTAACCCGACACTTGGTTCACATCCGACCAATGGGCTATCAAACAAAACTGCACAATCCTAGAGGACAGTCTGTCTTCCCCTAAGGAATTGCACAGAGCAGCCCAACAACTGCCCTACACTCTAAAATTGCGCAAATCAAGCCAGCAAGCCTTGCTTTGGAAATTGTGTAGAGCAGGCTAGCCGACACAACTCTCCAGAATTGTGTAGAGTAGACCAGCTCAGCTACACTTCTCTCCAGAAATGCACACATCTTTCGAGCAAAACTACTCAAGAAAAATGTGCAGAGTAGGCCAACAACACTGCTCTAGAAAATTACACAGAGATGGCCAACCAGTCAGGGCCACTCAGCTAAGAAACATCACAGAAGTTTTCCCTCGGTGGTTGTCTATCGCATGTGTCAGTAGGTTGCCTGGTTCCCTCCAGCGCTAAATAATCCTTCCTTTCATGTTGGGAAATTTTTCCCAAAAAAACATCCCTATATTTTAGGGATCTATTTTTAATAACGGGAGTTACATGCAAATTTGTTCTTAGAAACTCCCTACCAAGTGTCGCCTTTTCCTAGATTTGTGGCATGCGTGTCATAACCCTAATTTTTCCAAATCTACTTAAACGACACCTCAAAGCTCATTCTTGGAGGTTTGGCATTCCCAAGGCATATAGGAACCTTCAGCATAGTCAACGAAACTTTTCTGGGTAAGTTTTTATTTTCATGCCTTTTGCCACTTTTTTGTCACTTTTTAGTTTTCGTCTTATATGAGTGTTGTTTCCTTTGTTTTATAGAATGACTGCTGGCATTTTGATGTGTTTTAACTTATAGAAGTGATGTTTCAAGTTTTTCATTGCCTTCCTTAGCCTCCCATTCATAGCATTGTTTCTGCCCTGACAGTTGTCGTTGCAGTGACTCTCTTCATGAGCTTCTTGGTTTTACCGTTTGACTAACTTCTGCACTTACCTAAATTGCATGCATGTCTATTCACCCAGATTTTAACCAGCTTTGCACACACACTCAGTCCTTCAGTTTTTAGGTTTCCATTGGGCAGATCTAGATTGTCTTGGCCTAGATCTTATCCCTCCCAACATACTCTATGCATTCCTGACAGTCAAGGCTCTACCTTGCCTCCAGGAATTGCACAGAGGCTACCCACGATGGCTCCCAGCTATGCTCTATGCAATCCTGGGAGGTAATGCCCAGTCTTGCCCACCATAACCGTGCAATGCACAGTTCCAGCAAGTAACCCAGCCTGACTAAATATGGGCACTGCGCAGTTTCTGTCAGCAGTCAGCCTCGATGGACTACGTACTGCACAGTTCCAGTCAGCAGTGAGCCTCACTAGCAGCTGAGACTGCACAATGCACAGTTCCAGCTGACAGTTTCCCAGCCTCTTGGAGTCAATGCTACACAATCTTTCCCAGCAGTCACCAGTTTATTGCTCGATTGATTCACAAGTTGCTTAATGTTTTTTAGTTGACATTATCTTGTCATGAGTGTCTTCTTTGTCTCCACTTACCACAGGTTTTTGAGTAGCTTCTCAGTAGTATAGGTATAATGGCTTCCAAGAGAGATGGATCAAAAGACATAATTGAAAGCAGTACGGGGGATGTGATTGAACATGTCTATGAGTTTGCCTGTGTACATAGAAACACACCTGTTAATTGAGAAAGACATCAAGATCGCATGGAAAGAAATCAACACTATTTTCGCAGGTAGCTTTGAAGAGAATCTAGAGGACCGACAAGTCAATGTAAACATCCATAAGTTGGGATTGTACAAGGTTGAATATATGTAGACGTGATCCACTAGAGTGTCTTACACATTGTTCCTGAGACGATAATACTGAGCAGTATCACTAGAGTAGATATTTCTTCCTTTAGGACAAAAGATTATTAGCAGATGTACTATTTTCCATTGTCGGTGAGAAAGATGGATGCACCGTTCTACACCCCCAACAAAAACATGAATACAAGGGACATCTTGAAGTGTTGGGTAAGGGAGCTAACAAAGTCAAGTTTGACACCCAACCAAATATACAAGAAAAAGACACTCGGGAAGGCATACCAATTCTTAGTCATCTTCGCATGCGGCTTGTATGGCCAAGGGAGTACGGAGACCTTCACGCAGAGTTTGGTTGTTATGTTGGATCACCTGGAAAGTGAAGGAAAAAATTTCAACTGGTCTGACATGTTGGTCTCCAGTTAAAAGGACATGTATCCAATGCCTGAATTCCACCCAAGGATCAACAAGCAAGATTATTCATGTTTTCCTACATGGTCGATGCAATATGTACTCGTCAACAGTTTCTTTTCATGGGTTACGCATGTACACCTTCATAGAATAATGTGAACGTATATTGAAAATCAATCTCAGACTACAGTTACCGAGGATTCATGGCTAGACTATCTTGACCATTTCATAGCCCCTCTATACTCGATTATCTTTGAACAAGTTCTGCCTTGCATTTTCCAATCATCAATGGAGGCGTTGTTGAACATTTCATATTGGTGTGCCTCACCCAATGGCACCTTCATCAGGATGTACAACAGGGAGAAGGCTCCGCATGTGTTTTCAAGGTTTTCCACAGACAATTTATCCATGCAAGAGGTTGCATGCCACATCTCAATAGGGTTATCAGCTGGATTGCATAGGAAGAAGAAGGCATCATGGCATATGCTTCCTATGCGAATTGAGTTGTACGCGGTCTAGAGTTTGAAAGAAGTGGATGTCGAGGTCGAGGACTTCAAGAAGTTTAAGTTCGGAACCAAGAGTTTCAATCTTTACAATCCACATGGATTATGCAGGGACCATTATGCAGGGACCATTATGCGAGAGTGTACTATTCTTGGATCCATGGGGCGTGTCATTGGCTAGAGGAAGACCCATGGAAATAATGTTATAAATCCTCTAGGCTCAATGAACCAGTCAACATGGTAGTAAAGTGGCTATCAGCACTAGAGACAGCAGCAACACAAGAAGCAGTAATAGCAGCAACAACAAGAAGTAAACCTGTGCAAGACAAAGACAAGAGGAACATTTCCAAAAGCACAGAGACATAGAAAAGCTAAAGTTTAAGGAAGACCCACTTGAGGAAAAAGTAGCTTTGGAGATAGATGCAAAGAGGTGACAACACAACAGGATAATAGCTCAAAGAAAGAGGGAGAAGCATAGACTGGAAGAAGTAGAAAGGAATTTGTAGGAAGTACAATAGAAGCTCAAATAAGAATAAGAGTTGCATAGAAGAGAGAAGGAAGTGCAACATGAACATGAAGAGAAACAAGGACAGGAGGAAGTGCAAGGCACATAGACAACACAAATTGCATCGATACAAGTTGAATACTCTGAACCAGCAGCAGATGAGGAACAAGGTGAGTAGCCGTAGGAATAGAAACTTCCTTTGCAAGATGATCTGATAGTAGAACATATGGACATGGAGATGGAACAGATGGAACAAGATCATGACACTGACCTCATGCCAAAAGCAACCGAGGTCACCCTACAGGCGTCACCAGCTCCAACAGTATAGCAAGTCCCAAGAGAACAAGGGATACCATTCACCTTGAGGATAATACTAGAACATATGTGTACAACATAACCTTTGACAACTCATAGCAGAGAGTTGTAAAAGCACGGAGAGCGTGCACCCCGAATGAGCATGCATCACCTACACACTTTGAAGAACGTGTGATTGTGTTAGAAGTAGAAATACATCTAGCCACCTTGGCCAACGCTACATAGTCTTATGCCGAAGCCACGAGCTCAAGTGTTAAGTTATTGATAGTAGAATATGAGCACATGGCTAAGGAGTTGTAAGCAACTAGGCAGAGAGAGGAACAATCAACAAGATCTTCCATAGTAGAGATGAAGAAAGCGATACTTGTTGAAGTATGGGCTCTTGAGATAATCACCCAGAGACTATATCACAGGTTCATCACCATGCACAACGCAGTTGTCCATCTACATGGTCATCAATAACACTACACAAGGATAGCATGAACACTCACAAATATACAAGTCGCAGTTGATCATGTACATACATGGACAATGAAGTATAAGGGAGCCCCGCTTCACTTGCACAAGATGATGAAACTGCATGTAGAGTTGGACAAATCACGCATTTGGAGTCTGATCCAGAACTATGAGGAACTCCCACCGCTCATCACCAGTGTTGAGGCTTTGTACACATGGTTGTTTTGAATTTTGGATGTCATGGTGAGAAAGTATGGCACCGAGGCCAAAGAGAAGAACCAAGTCAAACTAGAGCTCGACACGTACTTTGATCAGTTGATGCTCACGGCCACCAACGTAGATTTGCAAGTCAGCATAGATAACATGAAGATGTACATCGTCGGTCCGACCTTGCTCAAGACTAAGCTATGCATGTTAGAGGATGAGTTGGATAGAGGTTCCAAATCAGTATACCTAGAATCAATGGAGGCTAGAATTCGTTTCCAGAATGACATCATCAAGGAGTATGTGGACACCATTACGCACTATCAAGCATGGCATTAGTTCATCACTGAGGATCATGGAGAGGAGGCTGGTGAGATGGTCTTTCCATAACCGTCTAAGTCTTAGTGTTGTCCTATCTAGCTGACTCAAGCCATTTTTTCCCATAAGGGTATATGTGGAAAATGTATCATTTTTGTAAACATGATGTAAAGTGAAATTCCAAGTGTCATTAGTGGAATGCAAGCAGTCATATGTACTGTAAAGAGTTATGTAATGAAGTTGAAGAGTCATGAGGGTAGTCCAAGAGTCACAAAGGGGAATGTCAAGGGTCACCCCACCCTTTGTTATAAATAGAACATCATAACTCATAGAAAGGGATTTTGGGAGCTAAGATTCTGCTAGGCATTGCTTAGAGAGGGCTTGGAGAGTATTGTGACGATCATTGGATTCTCCATAGTGCAGAGTAAGTACATCTCTTTGGAGGAGCATGTGGTGTTGACTGTAAAGTTCCACTATTGGGGCTAGTGGGTGTCATGGTTGTATGTATGAATGGAACTTTCACTTTTATATAATATAATAGAGCCAACATGTTTCATGAATATGTTGTTATTGTAGTTCAACTATTTTGGTTACTTTAAAAATGTTTGTAGTTTTAACTTGCGCATTTATGTATGGAATGTTATGTATGTGATTGTAAGAATCTTATTGAGGTGTGTTGCTGGTTTAACTCATCACTTCGAATTGTCAACTATTTTTCTTTCTAGTTTGTGATGTCATTCAGCTCATGTGTTCCTTTTAGGTTGCGTACTATTATAGGCTTCTAAGGGATAAACTTATTTTCCCCCTCCATGTGTTATAACCTCCCCATGCATCTCTCTTGACTCGCTGCAAGGTCACACACTTACTTCCAACAAGGATATCTTGCTTACCTCTACGCGCTATCCCAATTAAGGCATAACTTTACCGCCCACTGCTGGGACTCCTACTCCAAATGGTTTGAGGTCTAGTTGGGACTTCTTACTGTGGAGATCCCCTTGACACGTTGGTGGGTCCAACACCATCAACACTTATGGTGCTAGAAGGAGGGCCAGATGACAAGTTGAGTCCTCAAAATTTGGTTTCAATCTTCGCACATCTATCATGACTTATGTCATAGTTTGTCCTCCGAGATGTATTTCTTATGGAAATTAGTTTGAAATCCAAGAGGTGCTCTGGAATTACTTGTCAGATAATAGATATGAGGGTGAAGGCGAAGCATCCTAGATGGTACAAAGAGCTCTCTTTGTAGTCCCATGTCAAAGGTATGGAATCCATTAGGATTACATGATCTGCATGCTATTCACATTCACGCTTCGAGGACTCTCATTACAATGGTGTGTCACACTGCCTAATAAATCCATTCACTCTCTTAATCAGTTCATTAGAGACGTAGATGATGCTTTCCATCATTTTGACCATAAAGCACTCAATAAAGAAATTCTGAAATTACGGAAAGCACCTGATGAATCTATTGAGCAATTTCACATATGCTTTGTAATCTCGCATTTCAATTTCCTGAAGATGAAATTGATTGGGAATTTCTCGATGGAAGATTTAAGTATCTTCTTCACATATCTAAAACTCTGCTAATCTTAGAATCATTCAAACCCCTCTCGACATACCTCACTGTAGAGCTGCCAAATCTAAGATAGACAGGGTCACTATCACAAGCTATTGTCCATCCTCTTCTCATCAAACAGCTCTAGCTCTGTGGTGCGAGGTGGGATAAGGTGTGCACCTATCTATTGAACTGTCACATCCTCCCATCCCACCTACTCTTGATTTCTGTGCATATTTGGCTTGAAAGATAGTTGGCTGTCACGTGGACTTGTTTCCTTAACCTCTGTCCCTGTGTTTTGTTGATCCTCCAGATTGTATTGTGTTGTGTTCTCCCATTCCGGACTCCACACTTGTTGTTTACAAGGATTAAGTTGTTGACGAAGTTGGTGTTGAGCAGCCAAACTACTTTATCATTTATGATGAGTAATTATGGAAATCTAAGGAAGAACCCACAGTGAAGGATGACCTCCTTCTATCCTCACCTCATCCACTTTTTCCTGACATCTATGGTGATTATGCCATTGTTAATTTTTCGTGTGAGAATTCATTCCCAAATGCATCTACTTCTGATCATTCACAGAGTACACTAGATGTCAGTATGTCATTGCATCGAAGAGGAAAAATTTGTGTTTACAAATCCCCTCAGTATTTCATCAGTCATTTCCGAAAACGCGGATGGTGAACATCCTTTCTTCTCAGCAACCCCTCTATACAATTCATCAGATCATGAGAATGTAGATGAATTTTTTGAATTTTCTGATCATGGTTGTCATGATCTCTTTTCTCCTTTATTCAATAACGATGATGATTCATTCACGGTTGATCTTTCTAAACCACCTGTCTTTGATGATCTACCTATAGATGACACAGAAACCCCACAAGTTGTCAAGGCACTTCAACCCGAGCTTATGGTTAAGTCAGGCCCTCGCTATCTTGAGGTCAATTCCACTTCAGATCATAAATTTTTTGAAACACTCAAGGCTCCTCATCACTCGTTTGTTTACATTGAAGATCAATCTAATTCACATCCTCCACCTGAATCACATGATCCCATCATTCATCCATTGAAGGAATCATACACAACGAGCACTATTTCTAAGTGTAAGTTGTATTTCTTTCTCATTTTTGCTCATTTGTCATGGTCAAAAGAGTGTGCATGTTTATTGTCTGCATGCAATGTGCTACATAACCATGATAGGTCCGCATAATGTTTATCTTGCGGTTTTATTCATTTCTTTTCTGTGGACATTTTTAAACTTGAAGCGTGCTGGTCTTCACTACTATATTTTTCTTGTTTGTTGGTTTACATGCTTACCTTTCTCATAAACCACACCTTCACCAACATGGGTCAACCAGTGCACTGATGGTTGCATTGGAAATATCACTTTACATGAAAAGGCCCATGCAATGTTTAGTTTAGGAGTAGGAGTAGTGTTTGCTTTCTTGTTTTTCTTTGTTTGCATGCTTTCTTAGTTTATGTTGCTTGTTTTTTTGCTTTTCTTTATTTCTTTGCTTTCATTGACTTCTGTCCTTTTCTTTCTTGTTTGTTTGCTTGTCTTACACCCATAGGTTTAGTTTTGCATGAAACCATGTGTGGCTCTTAAAACAAGCAAGGTAAAGTACAAGAGGACTTGTACAACTATTAACACTTGGTTATTTGTTGTGCTATCTCTGTATGATGAGATTGTTGTCTTCAGTCGATGATACCCTGATGGAAAATACGTTATGTTCAGAGTGAGTGTTGGTGAAACCACAACGCTTTCACTTTAACTAGTACCGCCTACTCTAATTGGTTCCCTTGGGTTAACCATTGTCAGCTCAATCAAGTAGAGTAAGGTGAGGGGAAAACCTTAACAAGTATTGTTAGAGGTATATAGAAAATACTTCTCTAAAGGGACTACCACTTCTGCTCTCAATAAGTTGGGAGCCCATTTCCGCATCTGAAATAAATAAGTGCCTATGCATAATTCTTTGAAAAATGAAAAATAAAAAAGGCGAAAGAAGAGAAAGGCCTCCTGCACAAAGAGGTGATGCAAGTAACTCCGTCGGGTTACTGACCAGGCTCACTGGCATTGGAGTGATGCTTATGTTCCTGTGTGACTCCGTTGAGTTACTATCTAGGCCAGCTGGCAGTGGAGCAACACCAGAGATGAAACTAAGAATCTGACATCTATATTAATTGTACACCAATAGACCCCTCGTCCCAAATTGAAATAAATTACTTGACTTGGCTTGGTATATGTGTTGACCGATCAAGAGAATGGTAGGGACTATATCTTTAACTCAAGCTTAGTGTTGAAACCATGACAATCGAAGAATCGAACAATACTTCCAGAGGAGTTAGACTCACTTTTCACGAACAAGATCCATACAAAGAGCTGGAGTTCTACCAGTGTGTCGCCAATACTGTAGAAGCTACAACCACACTCCAAAATATTGCATTCACTTCATTTTGGAGCCTCTCCCCTCGAAATCATAGCAACTATCCTACACTATTCAGGTACTTGTCTTTAATTGATTTCATCTGTCACTTAACAACTTGTGTTCACTCACTCGTCTCATTGGTCAACCACAAGTTGACCCAGCACTTGGTTCATATCCAGTCAACGAGCTATCAGGAAAAATTGCATAGTCCTAAAGGGTGGTTTGTCTTCCCCTCAGGAATTGTGCAGAGTAGCCTAGCACCTACCCTGCACTCAAAAATTGCGTAGATAGGGCCAACCAGTCTCTCGCTAGAAATTGCATAGAGTAGGCCAGCCAAAACTGCCCTCCATAATTGCGCAAAGCAGGCCAAGCCAGTTGCATTGCTCTCTAGAAATGCACAAAAATGGAAAGTTGCACTGCTCTCCAGAAATGCGCAAAACTGACCAACAACACTTTTTCAGAAAAAATGCACATAGTTGGCTAGTGAGGGAGGGTCACTCAACCTAGAAACAGTGCAGAAGTTTTCCCTCAGTGGTTGTCCGTCACATGTGTCGATAGGTTGCCCAGTTTCCTCCAGAACTGTGCAATCATTCCTTACATGGTGGGTAGCTTTTCCCAAAGAAGGAAAAATTAAAAAGTGAAAAAGCATCCAAGGATTTTAGGGATCTCATTTTAGCAGTAGGAGTTACATGCAAAACCATTTTTAGAAACTCCTCACCAAGTTCAATTTTTTCTAGATTTGTGGAATGCACATCATAAACCCTAATTTTTCCAAATCTATTTAAACTATGCCTTAGAGCTCATTCTTAACATTTTATCTTGCAGCTTTCATTCCTGAGGCATCTAGGAACCTTCAACACAGTTTGCGCAACTTTTTTGGGTAAGTTTTGCTTTTCATTCCTTTTGCCATTTTTTCTATCGCTTTTTAGTTTTCATCTTGTATGAGTGATGCTTCCTTTGTTTTATTGAACCATCACTAATGTTTTGATGTGTTTTAACTTGTAGAAGTGTTGTTTTAACTTTTTCATTTCCTTTCCTTAGGGTCGCATGCATAACATTGTTTCTACACTGACGGTTTTCGTTGCAACAACTCTCTTCATGAGCTTCTTGGTTTTGTTGTTTGACTAATTTCTACACTTGCCTAAATTGCATGCATGTCTATTCACTCAAATCTGCACAAAATTTTCACACACACTCAGTCCTTCGCATTTTTAGGTTACCATTGGGCATATCCGAGTTGTCTTGGCCTAGATCTTGTCTCTCCCAGCATGCTCTACCTTGCTTCCAAGAATTGCACAGAGGCTGCCCACATTGGCTCCCAAATGTGCTCTGCACAATCTTGGGAGGGAGTGCCCAGTCCTACCCATTTGAACTACGCAATGTGAAGTTCCAGCCAACAACCCAACTTAACTGATCTATGCATTGCACAGTTTCAGTTAGTAATCAGCGTCACTAGACTGCACAGTTCCAGTCAGCAATGAGTCTCACTAGTAGCTGAGACTGTGCAATGCACAGTTCTAGCTGATAATCTCCCGGCCTCCCGGATTCAATGTTGCACAATATTGCCCAGCAGTCACCAATTTGTTTCCTGATTGATTCCCGAGTTGCTTGATGTTTTTTAGCTGACATTGTCTTTCCATGAGTTTCTTCCTTGTCTCCGGGTACCACAAATTTTTGAGCAGCTTCTCAAGTGTACAGGTATCATGGCTTCCAAGAGAGCTGGATCAAAAGACATAGTTGAAAGAAGTACTGGGGATGTGGTTGAATAGGGGTCTACGAGCTTACTTGTGTACACAAACATACACCTGTTCATTAAGAAAGACATCACTATCACATGGCAAGACATAAACATTATTTTCACAAGAAGCTTTGAGGAGAATCTAGAGAATAGAAAAGTCTATGTAAACATCCATAAGTCGGGATTGTACAAGGTTGCATGTAGATATCCCATATTCTTGTGCACAGACGTGATCCACTAGATTGTCTCACACATTGATCCTAGGACGATGATATTGAGTAGTGTCAATGGAGTATAGCTTTCTTACTTCAGGATGGAAGATTATCAGCAGATGTGCCATTTTCCACTACTGGTGAGCAAGATGGATGCATCATTCTATACTCCCAACAAAAACGTGAATACAAGAGACATCTTGAAGCATTGTGTAAGGGAGCCATCAAAGTTCAGGATGACACCTAACTAGATATACAAGACAAAGACACTCAGGAAGGCATACTAATTCTTGGTCATCTTTGTATGCAACTTGTATTGCTAAGGGAGTACGCAGACCTTCCCATAGAGTTGGGTTTTTATGTTGGATCAGCTGGAAAGTGAAGGAAAACCTTTCAACTAGTCTGACATGTTGGATTTCCAGCTGAAAGAGAAT
Source organism: Pinus taeda (assembly GCA_000404065.3). NCBI lineage: Eukaryota > Viridiplantae > Streptophyta > Pinopsida > Pinales > Pinaceae > Pinus > Pinus taeda. The sequence goes on along the minus strand of APFE031217134.1, from coordinate 42,081 downwards.
GTATCCAACACCCGAAGTCCACCCAAGGATCAACAAGGAATATTCTTCATGTCTGCTTACCTTCTCGATGCAATTTGTGCTTGTCAACAATTTCTTGGCATGGGTTGTGCATGGACACCTACATGGAATAGCGAGAATGTATATTGAAAATTTCTCTCAGACTGCAGCTACTGAGGAGTCATGGATAGACTATTTAACCATTTCATCGCGCCTCTGTACATGATGATCTTGGAACAAGATCCACCTTGCATGTCCCAGGCAGCAATGGAGGTGTTGTTGAACATTACAGATTGGTATGTCTCACCAAATGTCACGTTCACCAGGATGTACAACACGGAGAAGGCTTTGCATGTGTTGTCAAGGTTTTCCATGGAAAAGTTGGTCATGTAGGAGGCTGCATACCACATCTCGACAGGGTTATCAGCTAGATTGCACATAAAGAAGAAGGCACCATGGCCTATGCTTCCTGTGCAAATTGGGTTGTATGCGGTCCGAAGTTTGAAAGAAGTGGATGTTGAGGTCGACGACTTCAGGAAGTTTAAATTCAACACAAAGAGTTTCAATCCATACAATCCACATGGATTATGAAGGGACCACTGTGTGAGAGTGCACTATTCTTGGATCCACGGGACGTGTCATTGGCCAGAGGAAGACCCATGGAAATATTTTCATAACTCCTCTAGGCTCAATGAACCATTCAGCATGGCAGTAGAGGGGCCAGTAACACTCAAGGTAGCAACACCATGGGGAGCAACAAAAATAGTAGCAACAAGCAACAAACCTATGCAAGACAAAGGCAAGAGGAATATTTCTGAAAGCACAGCGATGAAGAAAAGCTACAAGCTGAAGGAAGACCCAATTGTGGAAAAAGTAGCTTTGGAGATAGATGCAAAGAGGCGACAGCACGACAGGAGAATAGCGCAAAGAAAGAAGGATAAGCAAAGACTGGAAGAAGCAAAAAGGAAGTTGCATGAAGTACAACAGAAGCTCAAAGAAGAACAAGAGTTGTGTGGAAGAGAGAATGAAGAACAACATGAAAAGGAATAGGAAAAGGGACAATAGGAAGTGAAAGGTGCATAGACAGCGCAAAATGCATCGATACAGGTTGATGACTCTGAACCAGCAGCAAATGAGGAACAGGATGAGCAGCCGCAGGAAAAGAAACTTGCTCCGTAGGATGATCCAATAGTAGAACAGATGGACATGGAGATGGAACAACCAGAACAAGATCATGACACTGACCTCATGCCAAAAGAAACTGAGGTCACCCCATGGGCTTCACCAGCTCCAATATCAGAGCAAGTCCTGAGTGAACACGAGGATACCATTCTCCTTGAGGATAATCCGAGAACAGATGTGTACAACATAACCTTTAGATAGTCATAACACAGAGTTGTACAATCACGGAGAGGGTGCACCCCAGATGAGCATGCATCACCTACGCACTCTGAAGAATGGTGATCATGTTAGATGTACGTATACATCCAGTCACCTTGGCCAATGTTGAAACCACGAGCTCAACTGTTAAGTTCTTGATAGCAAAAAATGAGTGCATGGCTAAGGAGTTACAAGAAGCCATGCACAGAGAGGAAAAATCAATAGGATCCACTAAAGCAGAGATGAAGAAAGTCATACTTGCTGAAGTAATGGCTCTTCAGACAATCACACAGAGACTATATGACAAGTTTGTCACCGTACACAAGGAAGTTTTCCATCTACATGGTCATGAGCAGCGCTCCACCAAGATAGTGTGAACACTCATAGATATATATGCCACAGTTGATCATGTACAGAAATGGACAATGAAGTACAAGGGAGCCACGCTTCATTTGCACAAGATGATGAAATTGCAAGTAGATTTGGACAAAGCACACATCAGAAGTCTGATCCGGAACTATGAGGAACTCCTGCTGCTCATCACCAGTGTTGAGGCTTTGTACGCACGGTTGTTCAGAAGTTTGGATATCAAGGTGAGAAAGTATGGCACCTCATCGATTAGTATGCTCACTGAGGCCAAAGAGAAGAACCAAGTCAGACTGGAGCTCGAAGCGTACTTTGATCAGTTGATTCTCATGACCACTAGCGTAGATTTTCAAGTCAGCACAGATATCAAGCAAATTTACATCATTGGTTTGACCTTTTTTAGGACTCAACTACGAATGTTACAGGAAAAGTTGTACAAAGGTTCCAAATCAGTATACCCAGAAGTAATGGAGGCAAGAGTTCATTTCTAGAAAGACGTCATCAAGGAGTACACAAACACCATTGCGCAATATCAAGCATGGCATCAGTTTGTCACTGAGGATCATGGAGAGGAGGTTGATGAGTTTATCTTTCCACAGTCATCTAAGTCTTAGTGTTGTCTTGTCTAGTTAAATCAAGCCATTTTTGTCCCACATGGGTATATGTGGAAAATGTATCATTTTTCTAAACATGATGTAAAGTTAAACACCAAGTGTCATTAGTGGAATGCAAATAGTCATATGTAATGTAAAGAGTTATGTAATGAAGATGAAGAGTCATGAGGGTAGTCCAAGAGTCACAAAGGGAAATGTTAAGGGTCACCCCACCCTTTATTATAAATAAAACCTCATAACTCATAGAAAGGGCTTTTGGGAGCCAAGCTTTTGCTAGGAATTTCTTAGAGGGGGCTTGGAGAGTATTCTACGAGTCTTGGCTTTTCCACAGTGCAAAGTGAGTACATCTCTTTGGAGGAGCAGGCGGTGTTGACTGTAACATTCCATTATTGGGGCAAGTGGTTTTCATGGTTTTATGTATGGATGGAACTTTCCCTTTTATATAATATAATAGAGCCAACATGTTTCATGCATATGTTGCTATTATAGTTCGACTATTCTCGTTACTTTAACAATTTATGTAGTTTTATCTTACACATGTATGTATGGACTATTCTGTATGTGATTGTATGAATCTTATTGAGGCATTTTGTTGGTTTAACTCATCACTTTGGATTTTCAATTATTATGTTGTCCAGTTTGTGATGTCATTCAACTTGTGTGTTCCTTCTAGGTTTCGTACTATTACAGGCTTCTAAGGGGTACACTTTGTTTTCGCCTCTGTGTGTTATAACCTCCCCATGCATCACTCTTGACTTGTTGCAAGGTCATACAGTTGCTTCCGACAAGGATCTATTTCTTACCTCTGTGTGCTATCACAGTCAAGGCATAGATTTACTACCCGCTACTAGGACTCCTACTCCAAATGGTCTAATATCTAGTTGGGACTTCTTACTAGGGAGATCCCCTTGACATGTTGGTGGGTCCAGTACCGTCAACATTTCTGGCACTATAAGGAGGGCCAGATGGAAAGCTGAGTCCTCAAAGTTTGCTTTGAATCTTCACAAATATATCATGACTTGTGTTACAGTTTGTCCTCCGAGATGTATGCCTTATGGAAATCAGTTTGAAATCCTGAAGGATCTGTGGAATTACTTGTCACATAACACATATGAGGGTGAAGGCAGAGCAACCTCAATGGTACACAAAGTTCTCTTTGTAGTCCTTTATCAAAGGTATGGAATCCATGAGGATTACATGATCTGTACGTTGTTCGCATTCACGTTTTGAGGACACTCATTGCAATGGTGTGTCACACTACCCGATAAATCCATTCACTCTCTTAAACAGTTCATTAGAGAGGTAGGAGATGCTTTCCATCATTTTGACCATAAAGCACTCAATAAAGAAATTCTGAAATTATGGAAAGCACCTGATGAATCCGTTGAGCAATTTCACACACACTTTTGTAATCTCGCATTTCGATTTCCTGCAGATGAAATTGATTGGGAATTTCTTGATGGAATATTTAAGTATCTTCTTCACATATACGAAAATATGCAAATATTAGAATCATTCGAACCCCTCCCGACATACCTCGGTGTTAGAGATGCCAAATCTAAGATAGACAAGGTCACTATCACAAGTGACTGTCCATCATGTTCTCATCAAACAACTCTAGCTCCGTGGTGCGAGGTGGGAGAAGGTGTGCACCCATCTATTGAACCGTCACATCCTCCCACCCCACCTACTCTTGATTTCTGTGCATATTTGGCTTGAACAATTGTTGGTTGTCATGTGAACTTGTTTCCTCAACCTCCGTCTGTGTGTTTTGTTGATCCTCCGGATTGTACTGTGCTATGTTCTCCCATTTTAGACTCCAATCTTGTTGTTTATGAGGATTAAGTTGTCGACGAGGTTGGTGTTGCGCAACCAACCTGTGCTATCATTTATGATGAGTATGTGTGGGAATCTGAAGAAGAACCCGCAGTGAAGGATGACCTCCTTCTGTCTGTACCTCATACAATTTTCCCTACCATATTTGGTGATTCTTCCATTGTTAATTTTCAATGTGAAAATTCATTCCCAAATGCATCTACTTTCGATAATTCACAGAGTACACCAAATGTCAGTCTGTCATTGCATAGTGGAGAGGACAAATTTGTGTTTACAAATCCACTCAATATTTCATCTGTCATTTCCAAAAACGTAGAGGGTGAACATCCTTGCTTCTCATCAACAACTCTGTACGATTCATCAGATCACAAGGATGCTAATGAATTTTTTGAATTTTCTGTGATGATTCATTCACTGTTGATCTTTCTAAACCCCCTGTCTTTAATGATCTACATATTGATGATGTGGAAACCCCACAAGATGTCAAGGCACTTTATCTCGAGCTTATGGTTATGTCAGGCCCTCACTCTCTTGAGGTCGATTCCACTTCAGATCATAAATATGTTGAAACACCCAAGGCTTCTCATCACTCGCCTGTTCACATTGAAGATCAATCTAGTTCACAGAGTTCACATCCTCCACCTGAATCACATGATCCCATCAATCATGCATTGGAGAAATCATACACAATGAGCACTCTTGCTAAGTGTAAGTTGTCTTTCTTTCTCATGTTTTCTCGTTTTTCACGGTCAAAAGAGTGTGCATGCTTATCGTCTATGCGCGGTGTGCTACATAACTATGATAGGTCGGCATAATGTTTATCTTGCGCTTTTATTATTTTATTTTTTGTGGACATTTTTAAACTCGAAGCATGTTGGTCTTCGTTGTTATATTTTTCTTGTTTACTGGTTTACACCTTACCTTTCTCATAAACCGCACCTTCACCAACATGGGTCAACAAGTGCACTAATGGCTGCATTGGAAATATCACTTTACATGAAGAGGCCCATTCACTGTTTAGTTTAGGAGTAGGAGTAGTGTTTTCTTTCTTGTTTTTATTTGTTTGCATGCTTGCTTTGTTTACTTTGTTTATGTTGCTTGTTTGTTTGCTTTGCTTTCATTGACTTCTGTCGTTTGCTTTCTTGTTTGTTCACATGAAACCAAGTGTGGCTCTTAAGACAAGCAAGGTAAATTACAAGAGGACTTGTACAACTATTAACACTTGGTTATCTATTGTCCTCTCTCTTTATGAAGAGCTTGTTGTCATCAGTCGATGATACCCTGATGGAAAATCCCTTCTGTTCAGAGTGATTATTGGTGAAAACACAACGCTTTCACTTTAAATAGTACCACCTATTGGGTTAACCCTTGTCAGCTCAGTCAAGTAGAGTAAGGTGAGCAGGAAAACCTTAACAAGTATTTTCAGGGGTATATATAAAATACTTCTCTAAAGGGACAACCTCTTCTACTCTCAATAAGTCGGGATCTGTCTTCCTCCTCTGAAAAAAAATAAGTGCCTATGCACAGTTCCTTGAAAAATGAAAAATCAATAAGGTGAAAGAAGAGAAAGGATTCCTACACAGAGAGATGATGTAAGTAACTCCGTTTAAGTACTGACCAGGCTCATTAGCAGTGGAGCGATGCTTGTGTTCCTACATGACTCTGTCGGGGTATTGTCATGGCTTGCTGGTAGAGGAGCAACACCAGAGATGAAATTAAGACTCTAACATCTATATTACTTGTGCACCAATAGATGCCTCATCCCCAATCGAAACAACTCAGTTGACTCGGCTTGGTATGTGTGTTGACCAATCAAGAGAATGGCAGAGACTATATCTTTAACTCAAGCTTAGTTTCGAAACCATGATGATCGAAGAATCGAACAATACTTTCGGAGGAGTTAGACTCGCTTTTCATGAACAAGGTCCATACAAAGAACTAGAGTTCTACCAGTGTGTCACCAATATTGTAGTGGCTACAACCACCCTCCAAAATTTTTTCTTCACTTCATTTTGGAGCCTCCCCCCTTGAAGTCATAGTAGCTATCCAATAGTAATCATCTACTTGTGTTTACTTGATTTCATCTATTGCTTAACATCTTGTGTTCAGTCACTCATCCTGTTAGTCAACCACGAGTTGACCCATCACTTTCTTCACATCCAATCAATGGGTTGTCAAGAAAAACTACGAGATCTTGGAGGGTAGTCTGTCTGCCCCTCAAGAATTGTGAAAAGTAGCCTAGCAACTGCCCTACACTTAGAAATTGAACAGAGTAGGCCAACCATCCTTGCTCTGGAAATTGTGCAGAGCAAGCCAGTCAGCACTGCTCTCCATAATTGTGCAGAGCAGGCTAGGCCAACTGCACTTCTCTCCAAAAATGCGCAGAACTAGTCAGCTACACTTCTCTCCAGAAATGCGTAGAACTAGCTAGCAGCACTGCTCCGAAAAAATGTGCAGAGCAGCCAACAACATTTCTCTGGAAAATTATGCAGAGTTGGCCAGCCAGCCAGGACCACTCAGCCCAGAAACAACGCAAAGGTTTTCTCTCAATGATTGTCTGTTACATGTACCGATAGGTTTCCCAATTCCCTCCAGAACTACAAAATCCTTCCTAACATGTCGGGAGATTTTCCCAAAAAAGAAAAAAAAAAAGAAAAAAGAAAAAATCGAAAAATCATCCCTAGATTTTAGGGATCTATTTTTAGCAGCGGGAGTTACATGCAAAACCATTTTTAGAAACTCTCCCCAAAGTGTCGTTTTTTCCTAGATTTGTGGCATGCATGTCATAAACCCTAATTTCACCAAATATACTTAAACAACACCTCAGAGCTCATTCTTTACACTTGATCTTGGAGCTCTGGCATTCCCGAGGCATCTAGGCACAATCGACACAACTTTTCTGGGTAAGTTTTGCTTTTCATGCCTTTTACCACTTTTTCTGTCGCTTTTTAGTTTTTGGCTTGTATGAGCGTTGTTTCCTTTGTTTTATTGAAAACCATTGGCATTTTGATGTTTTTTTAACTTGTAGAAGTGTTGTTTCAAGTTTTTCCTTGCCTTTCCTTAAGGTCACATGCATAAAATTGTTTATGCACTGAGGGTTGTCATTGCGACAACTCTCTTCATGAGCTTCTTGGTTTTACCGTCTGACTTATTTATGCACTTGCCTGAATTGCATGCATGCCTATTCACTTAAATCTGCACTAGATTTTCACACACACTCAGTCCTTCATGTTTTCAGGTTTCCATTGGGTAGATCCAGGCTATCTTGGCCCAGATCTGGTCTCTCCCAGCATGCTCTGCGCATTACTGGCAGTCAAGGCTTTGCCTTGCCTCTAGGAATTGTGCAAAGGCTGCCCACATTGGCTCCCAGTTGTGCTTTGTGAAATCTTGGTAGGCAGTACCCAGTCCTTCCCACTATAACCGCGCAATGTGCAGTTCCAGATAGCAACCCAACTTGACCGATATGTACATTACGCAGTTTCAGTCAGCAGTCAGCAGACTGCGCACTATTTAGTTCCAGTCAGAAGTGAGCCTCACTGGAAGCTGAGACTATGTAATGCGCAGTTCCAACTAACAGTCTCCCAGCCTCCCGAAGTCATTGCTACGTAATATTGCCCAGTAGTCACCAATTTGTTGCTCGATTGATTCTCGAGTTGCTTGATGCTTTTTATTTGACATTGTCTTGCCGTGAGTGTCTTCTCTATCTCCATGTACTATAGGCTTTTGAGCAGCTTCTTAGCAGTACATGTGTCATGGCTTCCAAGAGAGCTAGATCAAAAGACACAGTTGAAAGAAGTACTAGGGATGTGATTGAACAGGGGTCTATGAGCTTGCCTATGTACACAAGCACACACATATTCATTGAGAAAGGCATCAAGACCACATGGAAATACATCATCACTATTTTCGTAGGCAGCTTTGAGGAGCATCTAGAGGACTGACAATTCTATGTAAACATCCATAAGTCGAGATTGTATAAGGTTGCATGCAGGTATCCAGTATTCCTATGCACAGACACGATCGAATAGATTGTCTCACACACTATTCCTGAGATGATGATATTGAGCAGTGCCAGTGGAGTAGAGCTTACTTCCTTCAAGACGTAATATTATCAGTAGATGTACCATTTTCCACTGTTAGTGAGTAGGATGGATGCACCGTTCTACATTCCCAACAACATCACGAATACAAGAGACATCTTGAAGAGTTGGATAAGGGAGCCATCAAAGTTCAAGATGACACCCAACTAGATATACAAGACAAAGCCAATCAAGAAGGCATACCAATTCTTGGTCATCTTCGCATGTTGCTTGTATGGTCAAGGGAGTATGGAGACCTTCATGTAGAATTGGGTTGTTATGTTGGATCAACTAGCAAGTGAAGTAAAACCTTTCAACTGGTCCGACATGTTGGCTCTCTAGCTGAAAGAGCATGTATCCAACACCCGGAGTCTACCCAAGGATCAACAAGCAAGATTGTTCATGTCTGCCTACCTGCTAAATGCAATTTATGCTCGTCAATAGTTGGCTAGCATGGGTTGGGCATGGACACCTTCAGAGAATGTTGAGAACGTATATTGCAAATTTCTCTCAGACTGTAACTACCGAGTAGTCATGGGTAGTGTATCTGACCATTTCATCACGCCTCTGTACATGATGATCTTTGAACAAGATCTTCCTTGCATGTCCCAGGCAACAATGGAGGCGTTTTTGAACATTACAAATTTGTACACCTCACCTAATGGCACCTTCATCAGGATGTATAGTGCGGAGAAGGCTCTGCTTGTGTTCTCGAGGTTTGCCACATACAAGCTGGTCACGCAAGAGGTTTCATACCAGATCTTGACAGGGTTATCATCTGGATTACATAGGAAGAAGAAGGCACCATTGCCTATGCTTCCTATGCGAATTGGGTTGTACGTGGTCTAGAGTTTGAAAGAAGTGGATGTTAAGGTAGAAGACTTCAAGAAGTTTAAGTTCGGCATCAAGAGTTTCAATCTGTATGATCCACATGGATTATGCAAGGACCACTGTGCGAGAGTGTACTATTATTGGATCCATGGGGTATGTCATTGGCCAGAGGAAGACCCATGGAGATATTGTTATAACTCCTATGGGCTCAATGAACCAGTCAGCATGGCAGTAGAGTGGATAGTAGCACTCAAGGTAGCAGCACCACAGGGAGTATCAACAACAACAACAACAAGCAACAAACTTGTGCAAGACAAAGGCAAGAGAAAGATTGCCAAAAGCATAGAGACGGAGCAAAGCTACAAGTTTAAGGAAGGCACACTTGTTTAAAAAGTAGCTTTAGAGATAGATGCAAAAAGGTGACAATGTAATAGGAGAATAGCAGAAAGAAAGAGGGAGAAGCAAAGACTTGAAGAAGCAAAAAGGAAGTTGCAGGAAGTAGAACAGAAGCTCAAGGAAGAAAAAGAGATGCATAGAAGAGAGAAGGAAGTGAAACATGAATAGGAACAAGAACATGGATAGGAGGAAGTATAAGGAACAAAAGCAGCTGCAGGAACAAAAACTTGCTCCACGGGATGATCCGATAGTAGAACAGATGAACATGGAGATGGAATAGCTGGAATGAGATCAAGACACCGATCTCATGCCAAAAGAAACTGAGGTCACCCCACAGGGTTCAAAACCTCCAACCATAGAGCAAGTCCCAAGTGAACAAGGGGATACCATTCTCCTTGAGGATATCCCAGTAACAAATGTGTACAACATAGCCTTTGATGAGTCACAACACAGAATTGTACAAGCACAGAGAGAGCGGACCCCATATGAGCATGCATCACCTATGCACTTTTAAGAACGGGTCATTGTGTCAGATGTATGAAGACATCCAACCACCTTGGCCGATGCTACAAAGGCTTATGCCGAAGCCACGAGCTCAAGTGTTAAGTTCTTGATATCAGAAAATTAGTGCATGGCTAAGGAGTTGCAAGCAGCCAGGCAGAGAGAGGAATAATCAACATGATTTGCCAAAGCATAGATGGAGAAAGTGATGCTTGTTGAAGTATCGGCTCTTGAGACAATCACGTGGAGACTATATGACAAGTTTGTCACCGTGCACAAGGTAGTTGTCCATCTACATGGTCATTAGCAGCGTTGCACCAAGATAGCATCAACACTTACATATATACATGCTGCAGTTGATCATGTACATACATGGATAATGAAGTACAAGGGAGACTTGCTTCACTTGCATAAGATGATGAAACCCTGGGTAGAGTTGGACAAAGTGTGCATCCAGAGTCTAATCCAAAACTATGAGGAACTCCCACAACTCATCACTAGTGTTGAAGCTTCATTCACACGGTTGTTCAAAAGTTTGGATATCTTGGTGAGAAAGTATGGTACCTTGTCGATTAGTACGCTCACCGAGACCAGAGAGAAGAACCAAGTTAGACTGGAGCTCGACACATACTTTGATTAGTTGATGCAAGTCAACACAAATAACATGTGAATGTACAACGTCTGTCCAACTTTTCTCAGGACTAAGATGCACATGCTACAGGACAAGTTGGACAAAGGTTCCAAATCATTATACTAGGAAGCAATGGAGGCAAGAGTTTGTTTCCAAAAAGACATCATCAAGGAGTATGCTGACACCATTGCACATTATCAAGCATGGCATCAGTTCATCACCAAGGATCACAGAGCAGAGGTTGATGAGCTGGTCTTTCTACAACGTCTGAGTCTTAGTGTTGTCTTGTCTGGCTGACTCAAGCCATTTTTGTACCACATGGGTATATGTGGAAAACATATCATTTTTGTAAACATGATGTAAAGTGAAATTCCAAGTGTCATTAATGGAATGAAAACACTCATATGTAATGTAAAGAGCTATGTAATGAAGTTGAAGAGTCATGAGGGTAGTCCAAGAGTCACAAAGGAGAATGTCAAGGGTCACCCCACCCTTTGTTATAAATAAAACCTCATAACTCATAGAAAGGGATTTTGGGAGCTAAGATTTTGCTACGCATTTCTTAGAGAGGGATTGGAGAGTATTGTGACGAGCCTTAGCTTCTCCATAGTGCATAGTGAGTACATCTCTTTGGAGGATCAGGCAGTGTTAACTATAACGTTCCAATATTGGGGCTAGTGGCTGCCATAGTTGTATGTATGGATGGAACTTTAACTTACTATAATATAACAGAGCAAGCATGTTTCATGCATATGTTGTTATTGTAGTTTGACTATTCTAGTTACTTTAACAATGTATGTAGTTTTAACTTATGAATTTATGTATGGAATATTCTCTATGTGATTGTATGAACCTTATTGAGGCGTGTTGTTGGTTTAACTCATCACTTCGGATTTTCGACCATTCTGATTTCTAGCTTGTGATGTCATTCAGCTTGTGTGTTCCTTTCAGGTTGCGTACTATTACATGATTCTAAGGGATACACTTTGTTTCCCCCTATGTGTGTTAGAACCTCCCAATGCATCTCTCTTGACTCGTTACAAAGTCACACACTTGCTTCTGACAAGGATATCTTTCTTACCTCTGCGTGCTATCGCAGTCTAGGCATAACTTTACTACCCATTGTTGGGACTCCTACTCTAAACGACCTGAGGTATATTTGGTACTTCTTGCCAGGGAGATCCCGTTGACATGTTGGCAGGTCCAACACCGTCAACACGAACTTGGCTTCCTCATCATCTGATTCATAACTTGAGTCATTATGTTATTTCTTGGGCATCTTATCTGCTTTGAAGGATGAATCCTTTACTTTAGGCTTGCCATTAGAGATTCTCATCTCATAGGTAGTAAGAATGCTAAGCAGTTGATCCAAATTGAGAGTATTTAGGTCTTTCATCTCTTCAATAGCTGAAACTTTAGGATTAAATCTCTCAGGGAGATATCTCAACACTTTTTGTGCTACTAGTGACTCTTTTAACTCTTCAACAAGACGTCTTATGGTGTTCACAACCTCATCAACTCTAAGAAATTATTTAGCAATATCTTCATCATCATGCATCTTCAAAGACTCAAATTTCATTAAAAGGCGTTCAAGTTTTTCTTGCTTTGCCTTGTTATCACCTTCATAGCAGCTACTCATCTTGTCCCAAACAACTTTTGCAATAGTGTAATCCATGACCTTGTCTATTTCTGATTTGTCTAGTTCTGATTCAGGTAAGCCAACAAGTAGAGCATTCATAGCTCTAGAATTGCATGCAAATTCCATCTTCCAAGCTTTAGTAACTAGGGTTTAAGGATTTTGATATTCTTATTTCACTACATCCCATACATCGACACCAAGTGATTGAATATATGATTTCATTCTTACTTTCCAAAATACATAGTTTGTTCCATTAAACATCAGTGCCTTATTGGTGTATCCTCCTTCCTACTTTTCCATGATCCCTAATTTTTATTCCAACTATTAAATGTGTCTAAAGTAACCTGGCAGCTTTGATACCATTTGTTAGAAACCAGGACAATACTAAGGGGGGGGCGGGGGAATCATTATTGTAGGATTTTTCAAACTTTCTTTCAAAAGTAAGGAATACTAGGACACCAATAAAAACTTCAACAAACATTCATATAAGCAATTCTCAAGAATCAACACTATAATCACATATTTTACACATATATTCTTCAATTACTTTCAAAAAAGAAAGCTTCTACTCATTATTACAAAGTTCTCTATCCACAACCGGAAGGAATCGAATACTCCCTAATTTATCAGCTACTATTTTAAGGAGCTACAAACCCTCATTTATTAGCTACTGAGGAAAGGAGCTCTTAGTACCCTTGATTGTTTACCCACCACTAATGGAAGGAGCTATGACCCCTGATCCTGCAAGCTACCACTTATCTGACCTCCTTGATTCATCTTTCATTCCATTTTTAAAGTCAAATGATGAAGGCCACTCTCTTACTTATAACCAATAAATTCTTCCTTGATCACATACCTAAAATACCATAAAATCACCTTCAGGAATATTTGAGTACTGATAAAACCACCATACACACTGGAAACAAGTACAACAATAACCTATCAGAAACACTTCATCTTGCAAATTCAATTATGCTTATATAAAATTAGAGCTGATATTTTTAGTTTTTGAACTTTAAGTTAAGTTCAACTCTTCTTCATGCATAAACTCTAATTTTTGTTTTTGTCTTGCTTATGTCAACTTTTCTAAAAGTGTTCTTAAAGCCTTAAGACTATAATCTTCTTTCTGTCTATGAAAATCTGAGTTAAACTGCCAATTTTGTAATTTTGGAAAAATACTAGGGTTTAGCGGTGACTTTCCAAAGTTGAATTACTCCAAATTTGTCTAATTTTCCAAATATATTACTAAATATGTCCATGGTACTGAATATGATGACAACTCATTCATGTGCTTTAGCTAACTTTAGTGCACCACTGGTTATGGTGCCAAACCATTAAATATGGCCTAATAGCTCCAAATGCATAGCTTTTGACCCATTCATGGGAAAGGCCCTCAGGTGCTCAAAATCATGATTGTGTAATGGTTTTAGGCCCGAGTGCTAACCAAAAAACCTCTGGATATAACCATCTCTAGGCCCATTTGTGCTAAGCCATGAGGGCTTAACCCATCATTGCAAATCTTTCGTGCTTGTTGTCTATATGCATGCATAGAACCAAGTGCTAGGCTAGACTTTTAACCCCCGACTATTATTACCCCAGGAATAGCTCAATGAATGCGTTAGAATTATTTTAGGGTCAACCCTTAGGGTTTATGTGTCCTGGTGGGATCACTTCTCCATGAATTGTGCACCTTTTCTTGATCCACTACTCCAATTGTATACGACCTTGAAGCCATAGTGTCCCAAAGCCTCATCAGCCTAGAGACAAAAACCTTGTGCTCCCTTTTAATCTTCCAGGGAGCTTAGACCTCTCAGGTCCAACATGACATGTCCTTGTGGAATCTCACCTTGCACGTATGGAACAAGTACCGAGTTTCCAGGATGATATGTCTAGCCACTTGTAATTCACGGTGTCCCTGGAACTATCTCCTTGAAACATTTTTCCTGGGCACGCACAAGAACGTTCAAGTTCATTCTCCTAGGGTTAGGTGTCTACCAGCGTGTATGCCACATCTACAAGGGTGCCACGTGTCAATAATTTTTGACCCACTTGGGTACTTGAAAATTCCAAATATGCATGGCACGTGTCACACCCTCATTGGTGACACATCATGCCATTGTATTTCCATCATGGCTCCATGTCACTCCATGTGGCCAATGAAATCATGCCATGTATCTTCTTTCGATAAGTCCATATTGTCAATGTGTACGATGGAAGAGGAGTCTCAGGCCTTGGTTTTTTTTTGAATTTATTTAATAATATTTAAGGACCCAGGTTTAATTTCTTTGTTTCTCATCCAAATCACCTTGCAATCTCAATGTTGTGCTCATTGCTAACATCCTCTGCCACATCCTCTCAACTCCCTGTCCTACAACATCACTTCGCCACATCCTTCAGGCTCCCCATCCTTGGAACTTTACCTTACACATGCCTATGGATCTTCTGAGGAAGAAATTCTAGGGTGACATGTTTGTGGGGTCCCCCATTGCTATGAGTCTCCACCAATCACTGCTCTTTCCATTGCTTAGTCACTTGGCCATGTCATCTCAAATCCCTGTCCCCCAGATGTTTTAACTTGCACATGCCTTTGGATCTTTTGGGGTGACGTGTCTATGGGGTACTCTAGACACTAATTTCTACTCATTTTTCCTACCACATTGTTCAACCACATCCTCCTAGTGCCCTATCACCTTGGAGGATTAGAATCACGCATGTCTTTAGAACTTTCATGGAAATACTTCTGGGTTTTTTCTTTTTTCTTTTTTTTTTTGTCGAGGTTACATGGACTCCATGAAGACCATCACTATCCCTCCCAGGCTTTTTATTGGTCCACATGCACACCTACGTGGCTTCCACCTATATGCTAACTGTGTTATGGGGCCCTTAGCCCCGACCAATTTTATTTTCACCCTTCATAACTTTGATTGATAATAAATTTCAATCCAGGAGGTCTTTTTTAGACTTTCATATACCATTTGAAAGCTCTTTCTCATCTTTATCCATCTGAGTAGTTTACAAGAGGTATTGATATTAACTTCTAAACAAGAAATGGATCCTAAGTCTATTCTTATTAACCAATATGCTTGCACCCATCTTTTCCTTTGCCATGAAAAACAACTCATATCTAACACTCAACACCTTAGCCACTTGAACCATTCAAAACTCAACCTTTTAATTCCTATAAATGTTAAAAATTAATTAATGGAACAATGAAACACATAAAATATTGTGTAAACACAAACAAAGAAACACATAAAATAAGAGAGACACAGATATACGTGTTCACCCAATTTGGGCAACGTCCATGTAGAAACAACCAATGCTTCCTTTTATATTATCCAGCAAAATGAAGAGATCAACCTACAACAAATCCATTGTAATTTCCTCTCTCACACAGTCTCCTCTCTCTTTCTCTCTTAGAATAATAATCCACATCTGCAATACAATTACCTCATATAAATTGAGGGGTTTCCTTCTAGGGAAAAAAACCCTAAATCAAACACAACTTCTACCATCAGATCATCCTCTTATTGAACAACCTAAATTGACTATGAAATTACAATATTTTATCAGGTATTTTTTCATTTATTTTTAGCTTCCGGGGCATTACTCCCAAACCCCCTCTAAGGGGGCCTCCAAACATGCAAC
>APFE031217134.1:0-26022 GCA_000404065.3 Pinus taeda | reverse complement strand
CCCAGGAAACAATAGTGGTGGGGGCAAGCCCCCCCACTCTACTTTTGTTTTTTAAAGTGCAACAATGTTTTCCAATTTTGAAACCCAACTAACAATTGTTCCAGCTATAGTAAGCACATACCATGTGGTGCTCCTCCCCTCTAGGGGGGCATCCAAACATGCAGCTGCCCCCCCCCCCTCAGACACCCCAGGCAACAATAATGGTGAGGGCAAGCCCCCCCACTCTACTTTTTTTTTTTAAGTGCAACAATGTTTTCCAATTTTGAAACCCAACTAACAATTGTTCCAGCTATAGTAAGCACATACCATGTGGTGCTCCTCCTATTATCTATGTCACCTACCATATCTTCATTAACATATCCCTATAGAGTAATATTTGAACCTCCAAAACATAATGCTTCATTTGTGGTACCTCTCAAATACCTGAAAATCCACTTCACTACCATCCAATGCTCCTTTCCCAGACTGTTCATATACCTTCTTACAACTCCCACTACATGTGCAATATTAGGTCTTGTGCAGACCATTGCATACATTAAGCTTCCAACAACTGTTGCGCATGGAACTTTACACATATAATCCATCTCTACCTAGGTTTTGGGACACATCTCCTTAATTAGTTTGAAATGGCTAGCCAAAGGTGTACTCACTAGTTTTGCATTTTGCATATTAAATCTTTTCAACACCTTTTCTATGTACTCACTTTGAGAGAATGTTAATTTGTGATTTTTCTCGTCTCTAATTATTCTCATACCAAGGATTTGTTTTGTAGCACCCAAATCCTTCGTTGCAAATGAATTGGCCAATTTTCCTTTGAGCACATTTATTTCTTGCATGTTAGACCCTGCAACAAGCATGTCATCTACATATAATAACAATATAATATAGCCACCATCATTTTTCCTTTTAAAATAAACACAATGGTCAGAGTGACATCTAGTATAACCTTGTTCAGACATAAACCTGTCAAATTTTAGATACCACTGCCTTAGATCTTATTTTAAGCCATACAATCTCTTCTTCAATTTCCACACTAATTTATCCTTCCCTTTGACCTCATACCCTTGTGGTCGTTTCATATATATTTATTCCTCCAAATCCCCATGGAGAAAGGTTGTCTTTACATCTAACTGCCCACGATGCAAATATTTTGTTGCCACTAGACTAAAATAGTTTTGATTGGAGTCATTTTAACAACTTGAGAAAAAAATCCATCAAAGTCTATGCCTTTGTTTTGTGAAAATCCCTTCACCACAAGTCTAGCCTTATACCTCTATTTACCTTCATCTTCCTCCTTCAACCTATAAACCCATTTATTTTGCAATGTTGTTTTACCAGTAGGCAACTTGATTAAGTCCCAAGTTTGGCTCTGCATCAAGGAGTCCATCTCTTCTTCTATGGCTTGCTCCCACTTCTTCCTGGTTTCTACTTGCATTGCTTCTTCATATATTTCTGGTTCACCAAAATTAGTTAACAATACACAATATAATGGAGAGTATCGATCAGGGTGTCTACTAATCTTGGTAGATCTTCTAACACCAATTTCAGGTGTTTGAGGTGATTTATTTTGTTGTAGTAGTAGTTGTTGTTATTGTGGCTATTAATCATTTTTATTTTCAGGCACCTTTACTTTTTATGGGATCTCATCAAGCACTGTGTATTCTTTGTTTTCCTTTTCATGTTTGTTTCCATGCATCTGATCCTTATATGACACTTTTTCATTGAATATGACATCTCTGCTCCTAATGATTTTGTGAGTTTCATAATCATATAAGCGATAACCAAAATCATTTACACCATATTCAATAAAGGTACATTTATTTCATTTTTCCTCAAGCTTTTTTCTATTTTCTTTATTGATGTGGACAAAGGCTTCATAACTAAAAGTCTTTAAAAATGAGTAATTTAACTTTTTACCAATCCATGGCTCCTCTAGAATACCACCATCCAAGGAACTTGAAGGCCCTTTGTTTATTAGATAAACACCAATATCTCCAACATCTACCAAAAATTGTAAGGGAAATCCTACATGCAATCTCATGCACCTTGCACGCTCCATGATTGTCTTGTTCATCCTTTTTGACACACCATTTTCCTGTGGTTTTCCTGGAACTGTCTTCTCTATGTGAATTCCATGATCTGAATAGTAGTTATCAAACTCTTTGCTACAGTTTTTACCTCCATTGTCTGATCTGAGGCACTTCAACTTCTTTCCTGACTCATTCTCAACCAAAGCATTCAATTTCTTGAAAGTATCAAATATATCATATTTATTTAGAATACAATAAATCCAGGTTTTCCTAGTTGCATCATCAATAGAAGTAACATAATAGCAAGAGTCACTGAGAGATGATACCTGAGCAGGTCTCCATACATTTGTATGCACAAGCTCTAATTTTTAGCTCTTAATTTCCTTCCCAACTATGATAAATTTGACTCTCTTCTGTTTTCCATAAACACAATTTTCACATAAATCCAAATCAACATGCTTCAGATCTGGTAACTTCTTGAGTGAAGAATCTACATCCCCTTCTCACTCATGTTCCTGAGCCTATGATGTCATAGTGTTGTATCTGCTCATGTGGAGGTTAAAGCACTAATAGAATTAGAAATACTATTGCATAAATACAATGTACCAACCTTTTCTCCTTTTGTTATTACTAGGGCTCCTTTAGTGACCTTCCAAGTTTTGTATGTAAAAGTAGTTACACAACATTCACCTCCCAACTGCCCTATTAAAATTATATTTTTCTTCATATCTAGAACATGCCTTACCTCCTTCAACAGCCATTGGTTTCCATTCTATTTCTTTATAAAAACCTTATCCATTCCAAATATTTTATAGGGTTTATCATCACCTAAACGAACTCGTCCAAAATCTCTTTCAACACAATCATGAAATGTTTCCTATCAGGTGTGACAAGGAATGAGGCCCATAAATCTACCAGCCAGACATCAATAATATTCTCTAATGAAAGAATCAAAACATCCCACAACACATCACCTATCACATTCTCTTCATGATTATTCTCTTGCTATCCATCTCATTCTTTTCCCTTCTGATATTTGTAGTCTTTCTTCAGGTGTCCTTTCTTCCCACATTTCCATCACACTATCCCTCATCTATATTTGGATCTTCCTTTTCTTGACTCACTGCGATTTCCTGGGCTCCTTCCTCTTTCCATTTTTCTTCCCCTAGTATCTATACTCAAAGCATCACTTGATGTCTCACCAAAGATTTTCCGTCACATTTTCTCACTAATGATGGCACCAACAACATCATGAAACTTTAAAGTACTAGATCCAGAGACATAGTTACTAATGGCCATAACTAAACCATTCAAAATTTCTAGTAATGAGCACAGAAACAATAGAGCCCTAAATTCATCATCAAAATTTACCCCTACATAACTTAACTGATTGGTAGCTGTATTAAACTCATTTAAATGATCAACAAAAGATCCACCCTCTGACATCTTCATATTAAATAAATTATTCATAAGAAATACCTTATTCGAAGCTGAGGGTTTTTCATATAGTTTCGCCAAGGACCCATTTAGACCTTTTGTTGTTGTTTCCTTTGAAATATTGAAGGCTACCAATTTCGCCAGGTGCAACCGTATTGTTCCTAATGCTTTTCCATCAAGAATCTCCCATTCTTCGTCTAGCATACTTGTCGGCTTCTTCGTCTTTCCTCTTAATGGTAGGTACAAATATTTTTGATACAGATAATCTTCTATTTGCATCTTCCATAGCTAATAGTTTTGGTTGGTAAATTTCTCGACCCTAAACCTACCATCTTCTGTCATTGCTCCCACTCGAACCAGGAATCCCTCTCTCCTACGAGTTTATCAACCAAATAGACCTTTGGCTCCGATACCAGTTGTTAGAAAGTAATTAATGGAGCAATGGAAAATATAAAATATTGTGTAAATACAAACATAAAAACACATAAAACAAGAGAGACACAAATATAAGTGGTTCACCCAATTTGGGCTACATCCATAGAGAAACAACCAGTTTTTTCTTTTATATTATCCAGCAAAACGAAGAGATAAATCCTACAACAGATCCATTGTAATTTCCTCTTTTTTCTCACACATTATCCTCTCTCTTTCTCGCTCAGAATTATAATCGACATCTGCAATACAATTCCCTCATATAAACTGAGGGGTTTCCTTCTAGGGAAAAAAACCCTAAATTAAACATAACTTCTACCATCAAATCATTTGCCTAATGAATGTCCCAAATTGAATATGAAATTACAATATTTTATAAGGAAAATTTTCATATATTTTTAGCTTTGGGGGTGCTTCCCCCGAAGCTCCGTCAAGGGGGGTGGGGGGTGGCTCCAAACATGCAGTCACACCCCCTGGACCCCCTAGGCAACAATAGTGGGGAGGAAGCCCCCAATTGGGGATTGAGATCTAAATGTGGCTGAAAAAAGACCTTTGAATCAGGAAGACAATCAGGATCCACATCCAATAAGAAAAAGAGAGAAGCCACCTTACCAAGGCCCTTTTAGCAATTGGTTGCTCCCTCTACAAAAAAAAAATCCCTTTGAACAATAATCCACCCGAAACCTAAAAAATGTCCTTCTTCCACCTCGCAACCAAAGTCTCCCTCCCATACATCCAAGGAGTCATTAATCACATCTCCAAGTTTCTAGCAAAAAAGAGCATCATGACTTTATTTAAACCACAAACTACCATTAATTAATCGTTTAGATCATCCAAAGAAAAATTTGGTCCTATGCTCATCAAGAACTCATCAAATCCTTTCCTTCTATGAGAAAAATGCATAGGATAAATAGTTTGATCCTTTAAGGCTCAACTTAAAGACCATATAGCTAATAATCAATATAATCAAATCTCTAAATCAACTATTGTTGAGCATTCCCATAATTCCAAACATCTCATCAATTTTAATGATTTCAAAAATTTAGCTTCATCTCCTTTCTACCTGTTGACGGTGTTGGACCTGCCAACATGTCAAGGGGATCTCCCCAGTAAAAAGTCCCAATTAGACCTCAGATTGTTTAGTGTAGGAGTCCCAGCAGTGGGTCGTAAGGTAATGCCTTGATTGCGGTGTCACATAGAGGCAAGTATAATAACTCTGTCAGCAACAAGGGTGTGACTGATGCAATGAGTCAAGGAAGGTGTATGAGAGGTTCCAACACTTTGAAGGGGGAAGGAGGTGAAGGTGAGTTCCAGATTGAAAGGGATCAATCCCAACTTGGCTAGGAACACACAACATAGAGGACATGAGCAGCTTCCGGCTAAGCAATCCACTTGAATGTGGCAGTCACATCATATAAGGTAAGATAACACGTACAACACTTGCGGATCAGTCTGAGATGAGTGTGACAATTGTTGTAGCAAGGTTCAATTGAAAGGTCTGTTTGATGTCTGACAGAGTAGTCAACATAGACGGTGACAACGTTAACAACATATGCAACACATTAACAACAAGATTCATATAATTGCATGTGAATCAGTTCACACACAAGTATGTAAGTTAAACAACACATATCATTAAAGCAACCGGAGCAGTCCAACTACAATAACAACATATGCATGAAAATGTGATGGCTCTTATTATATAAAGAAGTGTAAGTCACAATCATACAATACATCCATGTAAACCTGCTAGCCCCAACAGTGGAACGTTACAGCCACATCTACCTGCTCCTCCAAAGAGATGTACTAGCTCTGTGCAGTGGAGAAGCCAAGGCATGTTACAATACTATCCAAGCCTTCTTCAAAATAGTCTTAGTAGAAGCTTGGTTGACCAAAATCCTATACAATAAGTGATGAGGGACTATTTATAGCAAAGGGTGGGGTGACCCTTGACATTCCCCTTTGTGACCATTCAACTACCCTCATGAATCTTCACCTACTTTATGACTATTACATCCACTCTTGACACTTGACTTACACTTGACATGACTCAACGTTACAATGAACATGTACCCATGTGAATAATGGCTTAGTCAAGCCAAACTAGACATCTTTCAGACTTAGACAACCATAGAATCCCAACTGCTCGACATCCTCATGCTGATCAACAGTGACATATTGATGCCAAGATTGGTAGTCCTTGAGAGTGTCCATGTGTTCTGCTGTGACATCCCTCTGAAACCTGAACCTTGCCTCCATAGCATTTGGGTACACTATTCGGGCTCCTCTATCCAACTTGTTTGTGAGCATGCACATCATTGTCCTTAGTGTGGCCGGACCAGCAACATACTTGCACATGATGTCTGCACTGATAGGCAAGTCTACGCTGGTGGCAGTGTGCATCAACTCGTCGAAGTACGAGTTAAGCTCTTGTTGAACCTGCTTCTTGGTCTTCACCTGGGTGAGGGTCCCAAGTGATGGGATCACATGAGTGTGCACTATAACCTCCATGTTTTTGAAAACTCGTGCATGGGAAGCCTGTATGCTAGTGATGAGTTGCGGTAGGTCTTCATAGTTTCGGATCTGACTCCGGATATGTGCTTGCAGCTCAACCACATTAGCTTTCATCATCTTTGGCAAGTGAAGTGGGGCTCCCTTGTACTTCATCATCCATCCTTTCATGTTATCAATAATAGTATGTATGTTCTTCAAGATGTGTTCTCTTCTCGCACATTGTTGCTGCCATCCATGGAGATGAATGACTACTTGATGCACAGTACCAAACTTGGAGTACAATGCTCACATAACTATGTCCAAGGACAATACTTCATCTAGTATTGCTTTCTTCAGTTCAGCTTGGGCGGACATCATCACCAAGTCTCCTCCTTGCTTGGCCACCTGTAGTTCCTTTGCCATTCACTCATTCTCAGCTATAAGAAAACAAACACTTGAGTTAGTGGCTTCGAAATACACTCTAGTCACATCAGCCAACGCAGCTGGATGCTTGTGCACATCAGTCACGATCACTTTCTCTTTAAATTACACAAGGTATGTTTGGTCCTCCAGAGTCGATACTCTCTGATACTACATAACTATGTGATGAGATTCATTAAAGGAGATGTTGGCATCTCTGCTTCCAGTTGACCAGTAAGGATCTCAGTGCCTCCTTGGTCATTCGGGACTTTCTCATCATCATGATGCAATGAAGTGGGTGAGTCGACCTCTTTGTGGTGAGGCATGAGGTCAGTATCCTGTTCCAACTCCTACTGCTCCATGTCTACATCCAACTATTCAGGCGTTTGTTCTATCTCATGAGAAAAGTCTTGCCCTTGCGATGGTTCACCTTGTTCGCCTACTAGCTATTTAGATTAATCAACTACTTGTACGGGCATTGATTCATATGTTTGCACGTGATGCACCCTCTGTTGAATTTGTTGCTGTTGCCCTTTCTACTCTTGTTGGCACAACTTTTGTTCTTTCTGGAGTTGCTCCCTCAACTCATGCAACTCCTTCTCTGCTTCTTCCATTCTCTTCTTATCCCTCTACCTCCACGCCTTTCACTTGTCACGTTGTTGCCTCTTTGCCTGAATAGCCATAATTTCTTGTTCTACAAGTGGATCTACTTGAAACTTGCAGCTTTTCTCTTCCTCTAGGCAGTCGACAATCTTCCTCTTCCCTTTGTAGTGCACAAGTATGCTTGGCTCTACTGCCTCTGCTACTACTGTTGCTACTGTTGCTAATGTTGGTGTTCTTTGTGATGCTGCTTCATGCTGCTTTTCTAACCACTCTATGACAAAGTCGACCTATTTATTGGGTCTAGAGGAATTGTAGAAGTATCTCCATGAGTCCTCCTCGGCCCAATGACATGCCCCATGGATCCAGTTGAACTAAACTCTCACGCAGTGATCCTTCACAATGCAATGTGGGTCATATGGGTTGAAGATTCAAAGGTCGAAAGGATACTTCCTCATATTCTCTGCTTCAAAATCCGCTTGCTTGATACTCCAGATCTCATATAACCCAATCAGAAACAGAAGATTGGCCAAGGTGCCTTCTTCTTCCGCTGTAGTCTAGCTGTGAATCCCGCTAAGATGTGGTATGCTACTTCCTGCATGACAAGCACATCCAAGGCAAATTTTGGTAGAACATGAGGAGACTTCTTCGCACTAAACACTCGGATGAACGTGCTGGACGGTGAGGCATACCAATCTGCAATGCCTAGCAATGCCTTCATCACTTCCTCTAACATGCAGGGTGGATCCTGTTCGAATATCAACCTGTACAATGGGGTGACAAATGGTCGGGTAGCTATATGATCAATCCTCTGAAGCTGCATTCAGACAACAGCTTGAAATACATGTTCACAATAATCTCCATCAACAACCATGCCCACTCTAACCATGGGAACTCATGTCG
Source organism: Pinus taeda (assembly GCA_000404065.3). NCBI lineage: Eukaryota > Viridiplantae > Streptophyta > Pinopsida > Pinales > Pinaceae > Pinus > Pinus taeda. The sequence continues at coordinate 17,707 of APFE031217134.1, read as the reverse complement.
GGCATAGACTGCATCTAGAATGTAAGCGGACATATAAATCTCTGCATGCATACCATCGGGTGACTATCGAGCCTTCTTGACTTGCTCCTTCAGCTAATGAGCCAGTATGTTGGACTAGTTGCATGGTCGTCCTTCTCAAGCCAGTTGGTCCAGCGCAACCACCCAAATCTGAGGGAAGGTCTCAGTGCTTGCTTGGCCACTCAGTTGACATGTGAATATGACCAAGAATTGGTATGCCTTCCTCAATATCTTCGTCTTATAAATATGATTGGGTGTCATCCTGAAATGAGCTGACTCCTTTACCCAACCCTTCAGGATGTCTATGGAGTAGCCTCTATTGTTGGGCAAGCTAAATGAGGGAGTCATGACAGTCATGGGCTTGGTCATCTGATACATCTCATTGTAATATCATGCCCAAAAGGTTACAAGCTTCGTCACACTGACACTGCTGAAGGTCATCGTCTCGAGGTCAGTGTGAGAAATGATCCAGTGAATCATATCTGCGCATGGGAACGCGGGGTATCTGCATGAAATCTGGTACAAGCTAGACTTATGGATGTTCTGTACACCTGAAGATCTTCAAGGTCTTCCACAAAAGTACCTGTGAATGTTTCCTTCACCTCTTGCCACTTCAGTTTGATGCCTTTGTCTAGATACAACTTCATATCTTCATAAATCAGCAAACCAAAGGACACTTGCTCTGTTGTTGCTCCAGCTGTCGTACCATCAGTGTCCTGAGATCCTGCTCTCTCAGAAGCTGTTGAGACAGATTAACACCTGAAAGATCTGAAAACAAGCAACATGCATGGCAAGAAATATGTCAGTGAAAACAAAGCAAATTTGGGGAAGGACATATCACATACCATGGAAATCGATGAGCAAGATTGCACAAATTTCACTGAGAGGTTGAGTGGTTGGCTACAAGAACTACACAAAAGGCAGTCTAGGCTATTTGGGAAGCTGGACTAGCTGCTGGATCTGCAGAATGCACAATCCAGTTGGACAACTAGCTGCTAGCATTGTGTAATACGCAATCCCAGCCGTGAAGGATTGCTGGCCCAGGGACAGATTTGCACAATTTCTTGGGCCAAGTAGCCATTGTCCTCAAGGAATGTGCAAAACAATCTAGGAGGCCAGTGTTGGGCCAGAATGTGCAAATCTGGAGATGGAATGTGAGCCTTCCTTCCCCATATTGTGCAATGTAGCCTTGGTGAAGGCAAAGACCAAGCCAAGGTTGGCCTAACTCACCGACGAGAAACTGAAAGCAAGTAAGACAATGAAATGCATGGTGACACTAAGTGATAGCATAAGTGATTAACAACGCATGCAAAACATGAATGAAAGAATCAACAAACATATCAACATGCATGTGGGTGAGGCAGTTCGCCAGTTGGGTGAACGTCTGTGTAAAAGAGTTTCATGCATGCGACAACAGTGAGATAGCAACAAAAATTGAAACGGAGCTAGGACAAGCTAGAATATATGTAAATGATAACAAGTATTCAAAGAAATCAAGCAAACAACACTCACACAAGCGAATACACAAAAAGTGACAGAAATATTGAAAAAGACAAGTTGAGGCCACTTACCCGTGAATAGTTGAGCCAGATGTGTTGAAGAGTCCTAGATGTGATGTGGGATGTCAAAGCTCCAAGATTTATGTGAATGAAGGAGCTCTGATGCATCGAATAAATAAGTTTGGTATCATGACGCGCATGCCACAAATCTAGGAAAAAGCGACACTTGGAGGGAAACTTCTAAAACAACTTTGCATGTAACCCTCGGCTGCTAAACATAGCTCCCTAAATTATGGGATGCCTTTTGCATGTTGTCTTTTTCTATTCTAGGAAGATCAAGTCATGCATGCAAGTCAAGTTTCCCTGGTCCCGGGTGGAACTGGTCAACCAGACTGTCCATGCATGCAAGTGCTCAATTTCTTGGGAAAAATGTGCATTCCTAGCTGGGATCTAGGCTGACTGCCCAGGAGGTTTGCGCACTTTTTTGGCAGAGCAGCTGACTGCTACCCAGATTTACTCAAATCCTGGGCTAAACAGCCTACTGCTGGGAAAATTTGCGCAAATTCTGTTGGGAGGGTTGACTGGCAGGATTGCACAATCCTAGAGCCCAGCAAGCTGTTAGAGAGGATTGCGCAATTCCTGGAAGGAAGGCTAGTTTCCCTCCAGAAATGGAAATTTTCAAGGGGAAGCTGCTCAGCCTACAACTGGACCAAGTCCAGGTAAGTAGCCTGTGAGGGGAATGGATCAACTGTGATTGACATTCTACCTTTGTGCGAGGAAAACACTAAAGCTTGAGTACTTGACAAAGCAAAGACAAAGTTTTGCGTAATGTTGGTAGGGAGGCTCCAAAAAAGGCTAAGGAAAAAATTTGGAGGGTGGTTGTAGCCGCTACAACACTACCCTCACCATATCATTATATAATTCCTTGAAACAGAAAAACACCCAATAGTTTCAATCATGAATATAACTATAACTTATGTCAATATTCGAAACCCACTATCCAATTTCTCTCTAACAATCACAATGCTCCCTAGACCTCTTATTGACCTCTTAATAAATTTCTTTCCTCTACCTCTTCCTTAGGATTCATCACATTCTTCAGAGTGCACTTTGTCTCCTATCCTCAATCAAAATTATTTGGTCCCTAAGTCCCCTATTCCAATTACACCTCCCCACCCCACAAATCCTAGAACATTCTAACATCATCCTTTCTTCTATAAACCCCCTCTTTTTTTCAAAACCCTCCTCTCATTCCTAACCCTTTGTAATTTATTAACTCTACATCACCCTCACTTCTCCCTCCACAATCTTCCTCTATCAATACTTTTGACATTAAATAAAATAATATGTCATCATAATTATTAATATTATTTCTATTTATAATACCTGAATCTCCTTAACGCCCCCCTCTCTTTTTCATTTTAATTCCTTATTTTATTTAATTCTTATGTTTATATCCCTAAAATCCAGCTTATGATATTATTCTCTTCTTGGTCTTAAGTATGCTTTCCTTCCTTCCCCTCTTTATAATATATATGTTTTTTGTACGTTGATACTATATTACATATTACATATGATTACATTGTTCACCTAGGGAGGAATTCAACTAGAACCTCAGGGGACCAAAGTCCTCACTCACATGGTCATCACCAATCAGGATGTCTCACCTGGGACTCTTTACAATAATTTATAATACCACTATTATTAATATTATACTTTTTTTCTAAACAACATCATTCGATTCATTAGGGGAATCAAGGATATTTACACACGTACAGATCAATAGAAGGATCTGAAACAATAGGACTAAGAAGACCACTTGGACTTGGACTATACAAAATAAAACCATTATAATAGAGAGATACATCAGATCCAAAAAAATTCCTACAAGGTGCTCAAAAGAAGACCAAAAAATACTTAGAATGAGATTGAATAGAGCACAAAGCTTCCAAGATCACAAGATATGAGTACTCCAGATTGAGAGAGCCAGAAAAACTGAGATAGACAAGATGTAACATAGAAAAAAATGATCTTATCAAAATAGTTGGTAATTCCTAGAGAGGATGGAATCCCCATAACGACTTTCTTCCAGAGAGATGGTGCTTGGCTACAATTGAAGCCCATTTTTTGGAGAGATATTCAACCTGCATAGTGAATTCCCTGTAGATATAGAAGAAGGAAATGGAATGGAAATTGTTGCAAAGATCTAGAACTTTAGATTTCCAATGAGAGATTTAGAACTTGAAGGTTGGATTTTCCAGTCAGCCAATCTATAATGATTGTTTATTTCCCTCCGATCATTATGTTGGAAATACCCACAATTTTTATTATTGTCATAGCTGTCTAGGAAGCCAAGAGATCATATTTTGTATTAGAGCCTTCTAAGTTCATTTTGGCTTTGATGAAATGAATCTTTTCAATTAAAATTATGATCCCTTTTGCACACCATCCCTGTTGCACTGCACCATCAAAGAAGGCAAAAGGGTATTGAAGATCAATTCCCAACCATGTTGGTGTCCTTTTGTGCTGATCTGAAATCTCGATAGGGACTCTTTCCATAAGGATATGACCTTTGAGAAGGAAACTTGAATATTTGGCTAAAAATTCTCAAAAAGTATCTTGTTACAAATACCCAAAATTTTATAGGAAATGAATACATGAATGGAGTGTGCACTTCTCATATTTAAATGCCAAAAATGAAGATAGTCAGTGAAAGAGTTAAATTGGTCACACTAATTGATTTCTAGCCTATCAAGCATAGAGGTCCATAAGGACACTGCCACCTCACATTTTAAGAAAATATGTTTTATACTTTCCTCACCCTTTTTTCAAATAACACAAAAATTGGGGCCCTGAAAGCCTCTTTTCTACAAATTATCCCTAGTTAAAATTTTATTTTTCAAAAGAAGCCATAAAAATGTTTTTTATTTGGAGGGGAGATTCCATTTCCAGATTAAGGAATGCCACCAGATAGGTATAGCTTGATAGTGGGAAGAGGAAATATTTGCATAAATTGACTTGGTTGTGATTCTTTCTGAAGAATTTTCCCAAGCCCATACATGACTATCATTCTGGTTCGATAGGTTGATTTTTTTAAGTTGCAAATTTAGGACATAATGATCCCATTCAATGGATAATTCCCCTTGAAGCCATAATTATGAGGAAGAGAGCCAATGGTCGTGGGAAAGAACATAGGGGAAAGAGATAAAAGCTTGCACCAACAGAAACATGTTGATTAAGTTGAGGTGAGAGATCAAGGCTTCAGACAGGAAACAAGCTTGACTTCCTCCAACAAAGGGGTATTTCCTAAGATGAAGCTAACAACCATTACCAATTTTCCACAAGATACCTTTGAAGATCCAGTGGAAGGAGCTCATGAGTTTTTTCTATAGTATTGACGCAAAAGAGATGGAAGGGGTACCTCTCCTCAAGCACTTCTCTGAGCAGCTTTACTAACGCCTCCTTTGCAACCTTACTTATACTTAGAAGAAGATATCAAGCGAACAACTCAACTTAGAGTAAAAAGGTGTGTGAAGCTTTTATTAACTCAAAAGGAAAACTTACAGATCATTATAATTTGAGAATAAGAAATCTCAGAGTTTTGAAGCACTCAGTCCAACCATGTGTGCTTGTCTTCTGCCGATTTCTCATTTTATAGACTCTCTCTTTTTTTCTTTTTTTTTGGACATGACACACAGTGGAAATAATTGAGGGTCTTGTCGACATTTCCATAGTCCGACGGTGTCTACTCAATATTCCAGTACAATAATTCAAAAGCACACTAAGGACAATAATTCAAAGTGGAAATATTTGAGGGTCCTATTGGCATTGCCATAGTCGACGGTGTCTACTCAATATTCTAGTAAAATAATTCAAACTTTCAACTATTTACAAGGAATCTAAGGACTATCACCATGGTCCCTTAGCTCTACGGTCTGAATCATAATCATTGAACTCGTCAAAAGATTGATTCTCTTGCAGATATGCTTCCTCCATTATCTTTAGATATTTTTCTTCATAGTCCGGCTCAGTGGGGTCTTGAGCATCTTGGTACACATCTAAAAACAAAATGTCCTTTCCTTTTGAAGATGTTGTTGCTGTAGATGTTGTAGCTGCTTTAGAGGATTGTCCTACTTCCAACTTTATTCGATCTTTGTAGGGATGCTGGCTTTGATAGGGTAACTTGAATGGGTCATCTTTCTTTCTCCATCTATTGATGTAAGATGTAGGATTCATCTCAATATCTAAGAAAGAATCTTTATGTGCTTTTGAGAAAGCTGCCATCTGTAGCACTGGCAGTTCTATTCCATCCAATAATTCCCATTTAAAAATCCGGAACATACTAGTAGTTGTTTCGATGGTGTGTTGTACCCAAATTTGGCAGTGATCACTAACACCTTCCTTTTCTTGCCATCCAAACTCAAAATTAAATGTTGTGCATACCCTGGTTGATAATAATAGACTAATTAGACATATGGTATCTGTAGTCCAATTTCCTGAACTTACTCCGACTGTGATTAGTGCCTTTTGATTCACAGAAAACTTTAAAATAGGATACTTCCCTTACGATTCGGTCAATTTTTTGATAATATGAATTTTTTCAGCTAACTTTTGCATGGGAAATTCTTTTAACCACCCCAAAACTCTATTTACTTCATCCTTATTTTCTTCAAATGCGGAACTCTCTGAAAACTAATTTGCAAAAACCTGTGAAAAGCGATTTGGCTCAATAGCGTTCCTTATTTATGCGCTATTAAAATCCCATGGTGTTGAAAAGATTTTAATATACTGTAGAGTTCTTTCTACACATTGAGATTGTCTTTCAACCTGTTTCTTCTTGCAATATCTGTTCTTGATTTCCCAATCTACAAAGGGCTCGAAGATTTCATATTGAGGAAAAGTATCTGAATTCATATAATCTGGATCTCTTCTTTGTAGATATGATGCTTCCATTTCCTCGAACAGATCTTGAATTCTTAAGGTCTGTAAAAACTGACCAACTTCTATCTTGATGTTAACATCATCAAGGTCCATCATCTTAGCACTCATAAAGATTTCAAGTGCAAAATCAATACAACCAATCATCTGATAATAATTTAAAATTTGCAAGACCCAAATCATAGATTGAGTATACTGTATGGACCATAAATCATCAAGTGTTCTGAAATATAATTTGACTTTCATATTTGGTAAAGAGTATACTTTTACCAATTCAGGATCCAATCCAAGAAGGGTGCCAATATTCTTTGATTGCCAGGCTTGACATTTTTGAATCCCCTGGTTTCTTCGAAGCCTGAGTCCAACTACCTTTTTTATTTCTAGACAAAGATCTTCAACATGCTTCTCGAGAATTTTGAATCTTTTTGCCAAAGTGACAAGATTGTCCTGCTAATCTGGAATATCAAAAATACTTCCTTTGACTTATATTCGGCTGTGACCAATTCTATGAGCTTTATTCATTTCCCTGGTAAGAGCATCGGCAATATAGTTAGAATTTCCAGGAATCCATTCTACATCAAAATCATATTGCTGGAACCAAATTTGCCATGATAATAATCTTCCTCTTGCCATCTGTCTTGATAATTTTGCTGACAAACAAAATTTAAAATTCATTGAGTCAGTCCTAATCAAGAATTTTCTTGGTGCAAGATACAATTCAAATTTTTGAATGCCATTAAATATTGCAAGAGTTTCTTTTTCAGTAGCAAAATAATTTTTCTGATTGGGGAGGAATTCTCTTGATGCATAGGCGCATAATTCTTCTTCTTTGTTTTCCTCCTTTCTTTCAAAAAGAACAGCTTCCCAAAAATCATCTAAGGCATCTGTTTGCAAAATTAACAATCCTTCTCCTGGAGGCTACAATTTTGGCAGGGACTTATATTCTTCTTTGAGATTTTTGACAGTGGCAGTGGCTTGACTAGACCAACCTGATTTTAAATGCTTTCAAATAGGAGCAGATTTTTCAAATAGCCTGGGAATGTATTTATGGATGTAATTTAAAACACCCAAAAATCTTTGAATCATTTTGGTGTCTTTGAGTTCATAAGGGAACTCAACAAGCTTTGTCAGCACATGCGGCTGCATCTGTATATGTCCATCAATTACATGAATTCCAAGGAAATCAATATCATTTTGGAATAACACCATTTTCTTTTCTGAGAGGACAATACCATGAGCTTGAACTTCTTGAAAAAATATTTCTAGATGAGCCAAATGTGTTTGTAAATATGGACTATGGATTAAAATATCATCAATGTAAGTTATGATAAAATCATACTTACCAAATATAAAATCCACCCTTTTCTGGAAGAAAGCAGGAGCATTCTTTAATACAAATGGAACAACTCTCCATTGAAAAAATCCTGCAAGGCATGTGAATGTTGTCTTATGTCTATCTGCTTCTTCAATCTGAATCTAGTAATAACCAGATTTCATATCAAATTTACTGAATATTTTACTCTTCTGAATTTTCTGCATTATTACTTCTTGACGAGGTAAAGGATAATGAAAGCTTTGAGTGATTGCATCCAATGGTTTGTAATTAATCACCATTCTTGCTTTACCTTGAACTATTTCGAAATGATTGCGAACCAAAAATGCAGAACATGAATAATGGGAAACACTCGATTCAATCAATCCCAACTTCAACATTTCTTCAAACCCCACCAAGCCGGACTATGAAGAAAAATATCTAAAGATAATGGAGGAAGCATATCTGCAAGAGAATCAATCTTCTGACGAGTACTATGATTATGACTCAGACCGCAGCCCTAAGGGACCATGGTGATAGTCCTTAGATTACTTGTAAATAGTTGAAAGTTTGAATTATTGTACTGGAATATTGAGTAGACATCGTCGACTATGGCAATGCCGACAAGACCCTCAAATATTTCCACTTTGAATTATTTTCCTTAGTCTGTTTTTGAATTATTGTACTTGAATATTGAGTAGACATCGTCGGACTATGGAAATGCCGACAAGACCCTCAATTATTTCCACTTTGTGTCATGTCCCAAAAAAAAAAGAGTCTATAAAATAAGAAATCGGCAGAAGACAAGCACACATGGTTGGACTGAGTGCTTCAAAACTCTGAGATTTCTTATTCTCATATTGTAATGCTCTGTAAGTTTTCCTTTTGAGTTAATAAAAGGTTCGCGCACCTTGATATCTTCTTTTAAGTATCAATAAGGCTGCAAAGGAGGCGTTAGTAAAGCTACTGAGAGAAGTGCCTGAGGAGAGGCCAAGGTGCAGAAGACACGCGCAGCAAGTGCTAGAAGATACTGCCTCAAGGAACTACTTTTACTTTAGAGGTTGGTTTTCTCGATCTTTTATTTCTCTTCTAGTATCTTGCGCTAAGAAAATTCTTGATGAGGATTGACTCAATGAATTTTAAATATTTCTTGTCACCAAAATTATCAAGACAGATGGCAAGAGGAATATTATTATCATGGCAAATTTGGTTCCAGCAATATGATTTTGATGTAGAATGGATTCCTGGAAATTCTAACTATATTGTCGATGCTCTTACCAGGGAAATGAATAAAGCTCACAGAATTGGCCGCATCCGAACAGAAGTCAGAGGAAGTATTTTTGATATTCCAGATCAGCGGGACAATCTTGTCACTTTGGCAAAAAAATTCAAAATTCTCGAGAAGCATGTTGAAGATCTTTATCTAGAAATCAAAAAGGTAGTTGGACTTAGGCTTCGAAGAAACCAGTGGATTCAAAAATGTCAAGCCTGGCAATCAAAGAATATTGGCACCCTTCTTGGATTGGATCCTGAATTGGTAAAAGTATACTCTTCACCAAATATGAAAGTAAAATTATATTTCAGAACACTTGATGATTTATGGTCCATACAGTATACTCAATCTATGATTTGGGTCTTGCAAATTTTAAATTATTATTAGATGATTGGTTGTATTGATTTTGCACTTGAAATCTTTACAAGTGCTAAGATGATGGACCTTGATGATGTTAACATCAAGATAGAAGTTGGTCAGTTTTTACAGACCTTAAGAATTCTAGATCTGTTCGAGGAAATGGAAGCATCATATCTACAAAGAAGAGATCCAGATTATATGCATTCAGATACTTTTCCTCAATATGAAATCTTCGAGCCCTTTGCAGATTGGGAAATCAAGAACGGATACTGCAAGAAGAAATAGGTTGAAAGACAATCTCAATGTGTAGAAAGAACTCTACAATATATTAAAATATTTTCAACACCATGGGATTTTAATAGCCCATAAATAAGGAATGCTATTGAGCCAAATCCCTTTTCACATGGTTTTGCAAATCAGTTTTCAGAAAGTTCCACATTTGCAGAAAATAAGGATGAAGTAAACAGAGTTTTGGGGTGGTTAAAAGAATTTCCCATGCAAAAGTTGGCTGAAAAAATTCATATTATCAAGAAATTGACAGAATCGCAAGGGAAGTAACCTGTTTTAAATTTTTATGTGAATCAAAAGGCACTAATCACAGTCAGAGTAAGTTCAGGAAATTGGACTGCAGATACCATATGTCTGATTAGTCTGTTATTATCAACCAGGGTATGCACAGCATTTAATTTTGAGTTTGGATGATAAGAAAAGGAAGGTGTTAGTGATCACTGCAAAATCTAGGTACAACACACCATCGAAACAGCTACTAGTATGTTCTAGATTTTTAAATGGGAATTATTGGATGGAATAGAACTACCAGTGCTACAGATGGCAACTTTCTCAAAAGCACATAAAGATTCTTTCTTAGATATTGAGATAAATTCTACATCTTACATCAATAGATGGAGAAAGAAAGATGACCCATTCAAGTTACCCTACAAAGATCGAATAAAGTTGAAAGTAGGACAGTCCTCTAAAGTAGCTACATCATCTACAGCAACAACATCTTCAAAAGGAAAGGACATTTTGTTTTTAGATGTGTACCAAGATGCTCAAGACCCCACCGAGCTAGACTATGAAGAAAAATATCTAAAGATAATGGAGGAAGCATATCTGCAAGAGAATCAATCTTCTGATGAGTTCGATGATTATGACTCAGACTGCAGCCCTAAGGGACCATGGTGATAGTCCTTAGATTCCTTGTAAATAGTTGAAAGTTTGAATTATTTTACTGAAATATTGAGTAGACACCGTCGACTATGGCAATGCCGACAGGACCCTCAAATATTTCCACTTTGAATTATTGTCCTTAGTGTGCTTTTGAATTATTGTACTGGAATATTGAGTAGACACCGTCGGACTATGGAAATGCCAACAGGACCCTCAATTATTTCCACTTTGTGTCATGTCCAAAAAAAAAAAGAGTTTATAAAATAAGAAATCGGCAGAAGACAATCACACATGGTTGGACTGAGTGCTTCAAAACTCTGAGATTTCTTATTCTCATATTGTACTGCTCTGTAAGTTTTCCTTTTGAGTTAATAAAAGCTTCACGCACCTTTTTACTCTAAGTTGAGTTGTTCGCTTGATATCTTCTTCTAAGTATCAGTAAGGCTGCAAAGGAGGCGTTAGTAAAGCTGCTGAGAGAAGTGCCTGAGGAGAGGCCAAGGTGCAGAAGGCGCGCGCAACAAGTACTAGAAGATACCGTCTCAAGGAACTACTTTTACTTTAGAGGTTGGTTTTCTCGATCTTTTATTTCTCTTCTGGTATCGGAGCCCTGCAACATTCTTAATGGCTAGTTTAATCATATCCTTTTCAACTCTGTAAAGAAGTGTTGTTATTGAAGTAAATTCTAGATCTTTTGAAAAGGAAATCGATTCTGAAAAAGAATTAGAGATAGTAGAGAATCCTAAAAGTTGGAATCCTCCAACTCTTCATGCAACTAATGTTTATAAAACTCCTCTCTCTAATATCTTTCAGAAGAAAATGCTTCTAAAAGAAGTGGAAGTTAAAATCAAAATCTTAGGTCCTTCTATATAGATTGTATCTCTTTCTTTGTTTACCACTGAAGAAATAAAAAAATTTCACCAATATGCAAAAGACAAAAAATATTCCTATTTACATTTTGGAGGTATAAGGATAGGTTTGGCTCCTTTGTTTAGACATGGTTTAAATACTCTGTGCATGTCTAAAGTTTTTGATACTCGACACCAGAACTACGATCATGCTAGAATAGGTACCATTGTTGGTAACCTATCTACTGGTTGTCAATATGGAGCGATTTTCCCTGATTACTCTATTAGTCTTATGGATCCTCATCTAAAGGATTGTTGGAAAGTTATGGTAGGAGTTCAAGGATTACAGATGGTTGATGAAAGTGAATTTTTATCTGTAATAATTCATACATCCTTCCAGTTGACTAATACAGTCCATCTGAAGTTAAAAAATCCAGTGCTCAGAGATTGTGTGTCAGTTGGTTTAAATAATGCACAAGTAGAGGGAGTGCCTTATGATTCTATAGGTTTACCAAACGACTGGTATTTTCAATACAAGTCTTTAGCTGATGAAAAGAAACCAGGAAGCCTGACAAGAAGAGCTTCGTTGCGAGAAGTTAAAATAAGAATACTTCAAGAAAAGCCTTCCATTCCGCGACCCATCATTCATTCGAGAAAATATGCATTACCACTCTCAGAATCTACAAAATCCTCTGCCCAAACAGCCAACACTTCTAGTCAACCTATGTTATCTTCAAATTAATTGTATATACCTAAAGTTAAGCATTTTCTTGCTGTAAATAAGATGTTTATAATTTCTAATTCCCAGATAGCCCCAGTTGAAGAATGGAAATATGCTAATCGTCGCTTTGTAAAAGGAGGCAAATGGCCACCAAAAACGAAATTTTGTACTACCTCGTCCTCCTCAAAGCAACCTTCTACAAGAATTGTGGTGGGCTCTAGTATTGCAGCAATAATGCTGCAACTCCTGGGACTCCCTTCTTTACTTTTATCAACCCAGTAGTTCGTAACAAACTTGGAAGGGACGGTGTTGTATGCACAAGTACTAGCTCTTGTCGCAGTTGTCACTTGGTCAGCTGGCACAAGTCCGCTAGGGGCTTAAGCCAACTTCTATGAGCTCTGAGAAGAAGCTTTTTAACTGATGGATGGAAGCTAACTCGAAGGAATCTAATCTACTTGCGGAAGGAAATTGAAAAGCTGGAAGAAAACACAAACCCTAGCAAACCCTAATTTTACCAGCTAGCCCTACTGATGCGAAAAAGAGGATGCAAGCTACTGAAAGAGATGCCATTACTTCTAAGAAGGTAAAATACATGTGTCTAAGATACTTCTATCTGAAGAAAACATCTTTTTGTATTTTTGAATGAGTTGTCAGAATTATCATGCATGTGCTTTCACTGTTTTTGACTGTGCAGAGGTGGATCGGGGAGAGGAAATGCTTGTAGGAGGTTGGGAAGGTTCAGAGAGGGCCTAAGGGGTCCTTATCACCCTTCCAGAGAGTTTCACAGAGTTTGGCTATCAAGAAACCGCTTTCGTGAGCTTCTACAGGAAGTCTGCAGGGGTTCTACATGCAACCAAAACTGAGATCAAATCCTGCAAATGAGATTCTAACACTAATAATTGCATGGTGAAGCAAAGACAATGTTTTTGGTGGCAACAAAGTCACATTGGTCCCAGCTCATTATTCCATTGAGGGGGAGGTGAAATCCAAGGTGCTTGGTAGCCTTTTTTTGAAGATCTTCCCTGTGATTAACCTATCAAGTAAATCTGAACATGAAAAAGCCTTTAACCATCAACTATGTTCTAAGTAACCAACAAGATGTCAATCTACTTAACATAAATTATTTTGCAAAGACATAAAAAACAAATAACATTACATGAAGGAAGCCTTGGCGCTTGGGTTGTGCCCAACCCCAAGAGCTGCAGGCTCCTAAAGAAACTCAGAACTGATGCCAAATAAAGTTGCTTTCCATACTAAAAAAGAACCATGTCTCAAGAAAGTTACACAACAGCAGCTACGAAAATGAGGTGAGAAAATAGCAGCACTCTAGTACAAAATAACAACAGTCCAAAAATTAACCTACGAAGGCTGAAAGCCTTCCTATTTATGCCATACGAGGGGCCTCAGCAGCCCTCCTTAACTTAAGGGGCTCGGCTGTCCCAACTGCTAGTAAACAGTCACTTTTCACCAAGCTGCTCGGTTGCCTTTAGGATTCATTTTGGTGGTCTGCTGAGCTCTGAGTTGAGGGTGGAGATTTCGAGGAAGGGACACTTAATGCAAGAGACATCCCTCCTATGAATCCTCCCCCTTTTTCCTTCATGCTTGGTTGTCTTTAGGCTCATAATTGCTTGGCTTTGTTCCAAAATTTGTCCAAAAAACCTAAAATAACCACGTATTAGCCTTCTTGGTAAAGTGACCACCCTCATTCGTTCAACTAACATAAACATACTCAAAAAACATGCATAAACTATGAAAGATGGTGGATTGATCAAGAACAATTAGGCAAAATGAGCCCAATAAGTTACCCAATTCGGGGCTCATCAAGCTGATTGTGCCCCTTTAGTTGAACACAACTCCTCAAGTCCAAACGATTTAGACCAGTTGTATCAAATTGGTACCAGTTGTATCAAATTGGTAATTATATTACCACATGGTGTTCTTATGCCTAAAATGCTATAGATGATCTGGGTGCACAAAATGAGCTCATCCTAGCCAATCTCAAGCTCTTACATGATGAACGGCAAGAAGAAAGAGCTGAGAAAGAGGCAAGGATGCAGAAAAAGGAAAGAAGAAAAAAACCTAAAGCAACTCAAAGCTCAAAATTTTCTATAGATATGTCGACCCCAAATTTTTGGGATTTAGAAGAAACAGAAGCTAGCACCTCTGAAACACCTTTCGGACCAATCAAAATAGACTCTATTCCAGAGCAGCTAAGAAAAACAAAAGTAGAAATAGTGACTCTTGAAAATGCAGCTTCTAAGTTTCCATCTTTTATCATGCCATCAATCCAAAAAGCAAATTTTGCTAAAGAAGTCCAAAAATATCCTAGAATAGAAGAAGATCTGTTTGCTTCTAATTCTAGCGGTTATATTTTGGATTTGGATAAATCAACAAATCCAGCTGAATCAATTCGAATATGGATCGGAGCGTTATACCAAATGAAAGTAACTACAAAGCTCGATAATATGTCCATATTTGTTCTAGCATAGAAAAGAATGGACGTAATAGTTTATGACTAGTGGATTAGACCTCCTGAGTCAGAACGACAAGCAGTCATTACAGCAGGACTTTCTACTCTAGAGGTACTACTGAAAACACAGTTTGTCCCTGATCCAATAGATGAGAAGAAGCAAATCATTACAGACCTTGCTAGAATGGAACTGAAATATTTAAAATATCTTGAAGCTTTTGGTCAAGATTTTATGGCCAAAGTTTACAAAGAAAATCTTTCAAATGATTTAGTTCAGAAAATTTCTTTTGTCAAAATTACCAGGAAATCTAGGAGATCTGATTTCTAAAGATATTGAGCTTCAAAGAAAAACAATAGATCAGATTTACTGGATAGATATTTTATTCAGGTGTCAAGAGAAAGTCAAATATCTCTGCTGGCAAAAACAGGCACATGATATAACTCCCAGTGCCAATGTTTGTCGTGCTACTTTGCCATGGACACCATTTAAGAAAAGGAGAAAACATAAAAGGTATGGGAAATTCAAGACCAAGAAAATTGCAAATCCCAAACGGCCTTTTAAAAATTTCAGATTTCTAAAGAAGAGGAAACAACCGAGAACCAAAAACAATTGTTGTTTCATATGCAAACAGGAAGGACACTATGCTCGTGCTTGTCCAAAAAGCACATCCGGTAAATTGAAATCATGTGTAGATATTGAAGAATTTTGTGATGATTGGTCTGTTGTACAATCAGAAGAAGAACCATCAAATGTATATATGTTAACTGATGCTTCTTTTTCAGAAGATGAAGAGTTAGTCAATTCTGTTCAGAAAATGAATATTTGTTATGATTGTTCTACTGATGAATTTGCAGTTGAAGATGAAGAAGAAGAACTTCATTATAGTGAAGAATTTGAGACTCACATAGACAGTGTTGAAAATAGTGAAACAGAATCTTTATGTTGGTCTCTCCCACCAGAGAAAGACAAAGGAAAACAGGTTATCCCTATTCTCCCTCAGTTAAACTCTTTTTGTCCATATTAGAAAAATATTGGACAAACATCTTCAATGCCAGTTCCTAAATTCGACCCACCAGCAGAACAAACTTTCTTGAAGAAAATGTTAAAAACAAATAATCTCTTGTATATACCAATCTCCGTGCATGTTAAAAATAGTTGGATAGATCTTGATGCATTTATTGATACCGGTGGCTCAAAGAATCTTGCCAGACCATCGTTGTTTAAAGGATTATGGAAAACTCTCCAGAATATCCTAATTTCAGAAACAATCGGAGGTATAGTTAATCTTACTCACTATGTGGATAATATTTCTTTAAAAATAAGTGGGAAGATTGGCAAGATATCTACTATACAGCATTACGACCCGTCTACCAGTTTAATTCTGGGTATGCCATTTATCAATTATATTTTTCCTGTGACCATTAGCGAAGATAAAGTTATCTTCAATTTCAAAAAGCAAGCAATCTCTATTCCGAGATTAAAATTTGCAGACTCTGAAGTAAGAAGAGAAAGCCAGAAGAAGACCAGCACAAGAAAGCCAAAAAATGATTTCAAAGATTGACAGAAAGTACTGCAGATTTATGAAGAAAAGGAAGCTCTCAAAACAAAACAAAAAGCAACAATAGATCCGCAATGGACTCAGGAAGACCCTCAGAAGTTTTGGGAAAAGGAGAGCCCCAAGCAAGAAATTGTGACCATGCATGATAATGGAGAAAAAGGTAAGTTAATTCCTTGTACTCCTTCTGATGAACAAGAAATCAAAAAACAGATTGAAGAATTGTTGAAGCTGAGATTGATTGAACCGAGTGTTTCCCATTATTCATGTTCTGCATTTTTGGTTCACAATCATTCCTAAATAGTTCGAGGTAAAGCAAGAATGGTGATTAATTACAAACCATTGAATGCAATCACTCAAAGATTTTATTTATCCTTTACCTCATCAAGAAGTAATAATGCAAAAAATTCAGAAAAGTAAAATCTTCAATAAATTTGATATGAAATATGGTTATTACCAGATTCAGATTGAAGAAGCAGACAGACATAAAACAACATTCACATGCACTGCAGGATTTTTCCAATGGAGAGTTATTCCATTTGGATTAAAGAATACTTCTGCTTTCTTCCAGAAAAGAATGGATTTTATATTTGGTAAGTATGATTTTATCATAACTTACATTGATAATATTTTAATCCATATTCCAGATTTACAAACACATTTGGCTCATCTAGAAATATTTTTTTCAAGAAGTTCAAGCTCATGGTATTGTCCTCTCAGAAAAGAAAATGGTGTTATTCCAAAATGATATTGATTTCCTTGGAATTCATGTAATCGATGGACATATACAGATGCAGCTGCATATGCTGACAAAGCTTGCTAAGTTCCTTGATGAACTCAAAGACACCAAAATGATTCAAAGATTTTTGGGTGTTTTAAATTACATCCATAAATACATTCCCAAGCTATTTGAAAAAACTGCTCCTATTCGAAAGCATTTAAAATCAGGTTGGTCTAGTCAAGCCACTGTCGTTGTCAAAAATCTCAAAGAAGAATGTAAGTCCCTACCAAAATTGCAGCATCCAGGAGAAGGATTGTTAACTTACAAACAGATGCCTCATATGATTTTTGGGTAGCTGTTCTTTTTGAAAGAAAGGAGGAAAACAAAGAAGAAGAATTATGTGCCTATGCATCAGGATAATTCCTCCCCAATCAGAAAAAATATTTTGTTGCTGAAAAAGAAACTCTTGTTGGAATTCACGCACAGCCAATCAATTAAAAAGCACACAGCAGAAGATCAAACACATAAGAGACAGTTTTAACGTGGTTCACCCAACCAATCTGGGCTACGTCCACCAAACATAGGCATCAGGAATATATTAATCAAATTGGAGATTACATCCAGAAATCCTCACAAACTCTTAGCAAATCATCCAAATGATTGCCTGTTATATAGCATAGGGAATCTAACAGCCTCATAACTCCCTCACATCAAATATAGGAGGCATTAACTCCCTCCCAACAACCTGGAGCTAATCTAGGAACTGAATCCCTATTGTTGTCATCCTTCAGAGATTTTTGCCTATTTGACTAAAATAGAAAATC
>APFE031217119.1:233974-257054 GCA_000404065.3 Pinus taeda | reverse complement strand
TTTCTATCGACATCAACACATTATCTAGAGAGTTGACTTAGAAATCGTCAGTACCTTGGAGTCTGCATGCATCAATGGCAGGTTTCTCGCCTTCGACGTCAGTCTTCATCATTGGCTTGCGATCAAAGGATTCCATGAAATGTTCGACACCGACTCATTCATTCACATCTCATGGATTGTGCTAGGTACTTTGAGAAACATTGACATTACTGGTAGTCTCTCTCGCGCTTGTTAACAGTTTACATCATTGACTGGTAATCAAGTGGTTTCTACCATGTTCGACATCGACTCATTTATTCACATGGCTAGGATCGTACCAATTCGGGAAGTAGAGATGAAGACCCTGGATCTAGTTTCCACCATCCAGGCTGCGAGGAGTTTTGTATTCATTATATTGTAGACCAATCATAAACATATGGCTGCGTCCATACTGTGTCTACACGAGTCTATGATTATGATGTATTATGAAATCATTCTTGTACCAGAGTAGTTAGTCCAATAGTTAAAGTTTTTATCTGAGTATGGGAATGCCTACCTCAGTATGATATGATCTTATGCATGTATTTTGTGTTGAAAATTGCAGGTTCTGACCGGGCTCTCCACAAGATGATCCTCGAAATGATAAAGTACTTCACCCTTCCTATATGACTTAACACCCATATCTATTACAGGCTTCGTACTTTAGGGGCAATCTGTTACACTGAAATTTGTCACCATGGCTATCTGCAGTTATATGGCCCCATCAATAGCCATATTGTCCTCTTTGTCAAGCCCCATACCTCTGCTCATCATGTCAAAACTGCAAAAAGAGAGAAAGTCACTTAAAAACATGTTTATCTCTGGGTACGCAGGTTCTCTCTACCTTGCCTGCGTGTACGCACTCCAAACACACTGTACCTGCGTACTTGTACGCTCTGTAAGCAAAGGTTGGGTGCGTACCCCTGTAAAGGTCAAAAGGCGCGAGTTTCATCTTTAAAAAGTTACTTGTGGTCACTTCTAGAGCCTTCTAGAAGAGTGTTTGACGTGTATTGAGCGCCTCCAGATGGTTCATGCATTCCTATGATAGAGGAGCTTATCCCATCAAGAGAGGAGCTACCCCATCCAAAAGAGGGAGTATCCCATTGATGTTGGAACTGAATAACCTCCTCTAGAATACTATAAATACAGGCATTGGGCCAGAGGAGGGGAGGTTGAAAGCTGAACATTCTAAAGGGTAAATGCTCTGGAATTAGGACTTCCATTGTTGGCTTGTGAGGAGATATTACTATTCTTTCTTTTTTCATTTGGGAGTGGGTGAGCTTGTCAAAGTAGAGGAAATCTCTTGCTGGACCCTGGGAGGAGCTTGCACAACACCAAGGCTCAGGTTGTAATGGTTTCTTTTTTGTTTCCTTAATACAAATAAGTCCATTCTTCTCAATGATTTGTTGTTAATGAATTATTTCATTACTCCTTGGTCTATGTGATGAATATGCTTTGTTTTATGAAATATTCAGGTGTTATGTAATCGTTTGACTGTTAGGTGTATGCAGGTCTTAAAGTGAAGGAGGAGCTCATCTGGATCAGCAAGGCTGGACTGCTACAACAAGCGTTGAACCTAAGGTAAGATCGGAAAACACTTGATCTCTCATAGAATAACGTGTATTTAGAGAAGGATTGCTCTTGTTTGGTTTGTTTGTCACTAGAGAGTCTTAGACTCCTAGGGAGGTTAGGTTTGTCCGCAAACATAACTCTTTCCGCATGACAGGGAGCTTGCCACCTATAAACTTATTTAAGCATGAAACATGAAAAATTGGGTGCACTTGGGAAGATGTAGGAAGCTCCAATTTGTATGCCATAGTACCAATCTTTTGCAACACCTTGTAAGGACCATAATACTTTGGTGATAATTTATTATCCCTATTAGCTTGCTTGAGGTACATTTGTTTGTATGATTGTAGATATAAAAATACCCAGTTGCCTACATAAAAATTTCTTTCGTTGTGATGTTGATCTGCCTATTGTTTCATTCTATTCTACGCCAGCATGAGGTTATCCTTTAAGAGTTGGAGAACTTGTTGTTGATGCTCTATGTGATTTTCCACTACTTGAACCTTATCATTTTCTCTTAAAGATGATGTAATGGACGGTGGATGATATCCATAAAGTTCCATAAATGGGGTCATTTTTTCTGTAATATGGAAGGAAGTTGTTGGCTTGAGGGGGCCTTACCCAAGTTCAGTGTTATCCAAACAAATCCCTACACTACTAGCCCTTTCGACGTCAGCCCACGGAGCACGGACTGAAGTCTCACTCGAGGAAGTATGGGGGAGTGCTGGAACTAAGTTTCCACACCCTTGAGATGGTTGTGATGTTGGTTTATTCCGGCTATACCTGCCTTCACCCAAGTTTCTTAGCCCTCTATTCCATCCTTCAGTACCTTCATGAAATGGTACAACTGGCTTTCGCACAACCCTAACCTGAGGCTGAGGTACTTTCGCGCTGCTAAGGCAGCGAACTGCGGTATCTCCCAAACTAGGCTAAGTGTCTTACTTATCTTATTAACTCATATTAGTTAGCTTCGTGTAAACATATGTTCTTACTTGCATTCACTTAACCAACACATTTACATACCTTCACGCATCATATAAGCATTATAAGTGAAATTCATACCCAAAATAACAAGATGCATAAATAAGAATTAAAGATGTAGAAATTGTAGAATACTTCTCTTTATTTATAATTCCATATGATTATAGACTCAACCCACCCTATGCACTCAACTACAGGGGTCCATGCACTCAGTTGCGGACTTCTAGGCCTCTACACACTCAGTTGCAGAGCCTCTACCTATGATAGAACCCAAACTTAGACTTCTACTTTAGAGCTATCTCCCATACATCATATCTTCATCTGTCTATCTTCTTTCTTCTTGCTACTTAGAGCTTAGCTCTATTTATACAATCCCATGGTCTACGGACCATGGGTAGATATTTTACAGCTGAAATTACATTTCTAAAATAAGGGCGGACAACCCTATGACTCTTTAACACGTACGCGCTCCGCAACCACAAAATGTGGAGTCTTTACACTTGGATTAAAAAATTTGACCAAAATATGGGCTTTTAGCCCCAAAACTACCCTTGGGGGATCCCGTGCCCAATAGGCCCCCAACACAAACATCTTGACTCTCCCTTGAGTCACTATATAGGCACGTAGATCTTAGCTAAGACCTCCCAGCTCCATTTGGATGACTGCAACCTCGGTAGTGCACTAAGCAACTACCTACTAGACTTCTTCCACTCGCTGCTCAGTGACTACCACTGAATTGATACCCTGAATCTTCTACTGAGTTGCCTACAGTGTCATGATATTTCCTTCAATGGAAGCTATGATCGTATATGCCTCATATATCCATGGCTGTTGGTGCGCTTTTAGGACTGCTTCTTTGTGCGGAGCAGCATCCACCTGTTCCTTAAGTGCCTTTGCCTCCTGCATCCTTTGAAGCCTCTATTTAAGGGAGACCATTTGTGTGGTCCCTTTGGCCTTGTCATATCTTTATAGCTCGTGTGCCTCTATCTCTAGGTGTTCTACATTCGAGTCCTCCTACAGGGTTGTCAGAACCTCGAATGATTGTTCAAAATGTCACGTACAGGCTGCTACTTCACTGTCGATCACGTTATTGTTGTTGTAACAGTGGTGGCACATTGTTCCTTGACTTTCGATGGAATTGAAGGCTGAGCCCTCAACTACAATTCTAGGATCTGCAGGTTCAGCCCCAGCTAAATCCTGGCCATCTCTGTCTGAGCATCGCACACCCTTGTGGCCAACTTACGAATGCATGCCTCAACCGGTTCTTCTGCCTAAATGTCCAACTCTGGGACCATTCAGTAGGCTTCCTCCACAACCTGTATGATCTAATTATTTTTTTCTACTTCCTCATTGCGCTAGAGGTGAAACTACTCAATATTGATACGTTCCTTGCTCATGACCGGCAAAGTGCGACTCTCTAGGGCCCTAAGTTCTGTGGTGACTTCATCCTGCAAGAGGTAGAACATCTCTTGAGGGAGTGCAACCATATTCAATCCCACCCCTTTTAGACTACTAACTGTGGGCCTGTCGGCCTCATTTTCTGTAGTAAATGTTGTATCTAGTAGCAATATCACATTGGTCACCCTTTTGCACAACATCTCCTTGGCAGCTAAAGTGTCGATCAGGAGGTTGGTGGACACTGTTCCAGCCTGTGGAGTGCAAACTTGCAACTCCTATAGCTCTATCCAGAGAGCCCCTAATACTAATTGATGCTGCTCTTCGAACTTTTCAAGGGCCTCCGTGGTGACATCCCTCATCGTTTCTCCAATATCATGCAAATCCCCCTCAGTGAGGGTGATTGGGTCTTAGGATGTCTTTGATGCCTTGGTTTTCTTTTGTGGCACTACCTTCTATTGTGGGTTCTGATGCTTGATTTGGGTGGACATCATCTATGGGTCCACACCACCTTACTCTTTCGGCTCCTCTATTTCTACCTCAGCCTTGGGCGAAGGTGGCTTCTGTCCTTTGTGTGCTTCTCCTCCTATCTTCTGTTGTTCCACCAATTTTTCAGCATCGTGCACTGCCTAGGCCTTAGCCTCTGCTTCCTCCTTTATGCGCTTCTCAGCCATCTATGCCATTCATAGTTTTGTTTCTTCCTTCTTACGCTGCACAGTGGACTTGTCCATTTCTATCGTGGAGCCCGTTGCAGCGCGCTACTCCAATGGCCAAGACTCAAGGACTGCGAAGATAACATCATCTATTGCCAGATATGGTAAGTTGTGCCATGTCTTTGTGGGTTCCTTCTATGCCTTGATAAAGACATGGTGGAAATCCACTTTCAACTCTACAAAGCTCTGCAAACTAGCATATACTATGGGTGATAGTCGTGACTTGAGATTGATCCCCATCCAGATGCCCATCTCCATCAAGATCCAAAAGATATTGCTTTCTTTTATGCATTGAGCATCCTTATTCACCCACAGTGGAACATACTTCGTTGCTTCTGGAAGGTTTAGCATGACCAAAGGGAATTGGTTGTCTTCTGGTAGCCCCCATACCACCAGTACAATTGACAACATGAGCCACGCGTAGTGGAACATCTTGTCCTGCTCCTGTGCCCTGTGATAGTTCACAAGGAACGAGCCACATAGATAATTCACCTAGTTGAACTGGACTCATTCAGCACATTGAGCTACTAGTGCAATCACAAGCATAGGCACCTCATCCGCATGACACTTCCACATCACCTTCCATGCTAAAAATTGTGTTGCTATCTTGATTGCAGGTTTGCTAATGTTGGAGATGTCATATCCCCACTTCTTCTTCTCCAACTTGAATTTCTTCTTCATAGCTTCTGTGAGGGTTAACTCACCACCTTTTCCTTCTAATATATTGGCTAGATCCTCTCCTGAGTAAGGCAGCCATGTGATCTGATGGATCAAGTAGTCTATGATGGGAATGGGCTCCTCCAGCCACAAATATCCATCATGCACCAAGCAGAGCAGCTGCCTGATGGCGAAGATGGTCACTGGGGCAGGGTGGTAATGCGGTACCCAGAGCAGGCTGAGTAACTCGACTTTCTCTAAACCGTTGAGCCATGTTTGCATTCAATCGTTCCAGCAGTCGCGTCAATCCGTCGGCACATTAGATGCTCAGTCGCTCAATGCGGAAATTTCTCATGATTTGTGAGGTCCCAATCTTCAAACTTTAGTATAGGAACTCGCCCTATGTGCAGCCCCTCAAAAACAATGTCATTTGGGAGCAACGAAGTTTGCAGGGAGCTCTTGATATTGTCTATGTCCTTTGACACCTTTGATTTTCCCTTGCACGGAAGAACATATTCTAGTAACTTGGTAATAGGGTCCACAGCCTAGGTTTCAACTTCCACGTCCAAATCCTCCTCATCTTCCAGGATTTCTTCAGATTCTTCCTTGTCTGCTTCCAGATTAATGGCCTTCCCCTTTTCCTACAAAGTGAGCTTTCTCCTTTGTGGGTTTCTTGGTGAGACGCACATCGGTATCATAGTCTACTTATCCTTCTTTGGTCTCAGTGTTCTGGGTGATTTAGGGACTTCAACTATCACTCCAGCACTCTCTGGGGCTTCTACTACCTCAATTTCTTGCACGGATTCCTCAGGTGTCGACATCATTCTATTCAAAAGGTCCTGCGTTTCTTTTAGCAATCTCTCAAACGTTGAACTTGCTCTCAAAATTCGCCAGGTCCATACACACCTGATAGCGCAACAACTGAATTTTCAAAATGCCAAGTGTTTTTCGTTGGACAACCAACTGTGATTTATAGGGCTTTTGAATTCAAATCCAACTGTTCCCCCCACATTCGGCCCATTAATGCTAGATTGGTGGCAAATTTTCAAGAATCTAATCCATAAATTTCGCCTTAAATGCATGTCGCCTGCTCCATTTGGCCACAAACCAATCATCAAATTATGAACAATGACTTTAATGGTCACTTTCCCGTGAACCTGCACACTATTTCCACGAGTAGCACAGCTGCCTTTGCATTGTCGTGGACCCTGTGACACTTCGCTGCTTCACGCAGTCCTGAAATCGCGTTGTTCCCCAACTCGGACAGTGTAGTTTATAGTCCCACACCTCCTTTCAGCTGCCCGGACTACCGTTGTATGGTGTCAAGCGACTGCCAATCACCTTTCTTGGGAAGGGTCATCCATTTAACTTAACCAACTAGATCGTGCCACCATTGGTAATCTCCTTAATAACATAGGGCCCCAACAAATGCACTCTGAATTTCCCTAGAAATTTATCAAACTTACTGTCATGCAAAAGCACCAAGTCATTCACCTTAAAGGTACGCAGCTTAATATGTCAATCATGCCATGCTTTTTCAAGCTGCTTTTGGACCTGTTGATGAAATCTAGCAAAAAATCTCTCTTCTTCAAGCTCATCGAGCTGCGTGACCCTCTCTTCCAGGGCTCCGCTGTTTGTCGTACCTATGAGCGCTACTATGTGCAAACTAGGCATGATGTATTCCATAGGCATTACAGCTTCCACAATGTATACTAACCTAAAGGGTATCTATCCCATTAACTTCTTACATATTGTCTGATAAGCCCATAGCACTGCAGGTATGCGTAGGTCCCAATCACTTCACTGAGCATTGCAAACCTTGGTAAGTTCATTTTCAGGCACTTTTTTGAATGCTTCCACTATACTGTTACCCTGTGGGTGATAAGGTGTGCTCTTTTGGTGATACACCTAAAGCTCCTCTATTAGTGCACTGATCATCTCATTTAGGAAGTGCGTACCATGATCACTCATCAAGATCCTTGGACATATAAATCACATCAATACATGTTCAAATAGAAACTTTGTTGTAGTCGCACCCATGCAATCCTTCACCGGCTGCGCTTCTACCAAGTGAGTCAAATACTTCGTCGCACTAATAATGTACCTCACGCCTATCTTCCCTTGTGGCTGAATGGGTCCTACAAAATATATTACCTACTTTTCAAAGGGTTGCAACGTCATTTGTGGATTCAAAGGCATTTCATCCCTACGCGATGGCCTGCCTATTCTTTGACATACATCACACAGCTTGCAATATGATTTTGAATCCTAATGAAGGGTTGGCCACCACAACTTGGCACAGAGAATCTTCTATGTGGTTTCTCTCCCTGCATAATGTCCTCCTGCCATGCCCCGATGAGCATCTGTGAGGATGCTGCTTCATTCTAACTTAGGTACATACCATCGCAATATCTCATTAATCCCCATCTTGTATAGATGCCCCGTAATAATAGAGAAATCTTTCACACACACCACTAATTCCTTCTTTTCCTAAACAGAGTATCCTTCCAGTGTAGTTCATGTTGTTAAGAAGTGTATTATATCCTCAAAATGACCATCTGTGACACACATTGCAAATAGCTACGTGTTAGGCAATTCTTCTTCCAAGTTAGTAGGTTCCTCCCCTATTTTGATGCGTGATAGATGGTCTGGTCCCACATTCAATCGTCCAGGCTTAACAACAACTTCAAAATCATACTCTTGGAACAATAAGATCCATCTACATATTTCGCCCCCAACACAGGCTTATTGACCGGGTACTTCAGCGCGGAGTGCTCCGTATACATCTTAAAGTGGCCTCCTAGCAAGTAGTGTTGGTACTTCTGGAGCGCATACACCATAGCTAGCCCCTCGCGTTCAGTGGTAGAGTAGTTCTTTCCTTCTTTGGATAATTTGTGGCTTGCGAACGTGATAGGGTGGTCCAAGCCTTATCTACCATCCTGTGTTAGTACTACCCCTAGCGTTATACATGACACATCGACATGTACATGAAACTTTTTCTTCAAGTTTGGGAAGACTAGAAGTGGCGCAATAATCATCTTTTCTTTCAATATATCCAAGCTTTTCTTACAATCATCATTCTAGCAAAATGTGACATCCTTCTTCAACAATTTTTCCATTGGCATGGTGATCTGGGCATATATTTTGATAAACTTCCTGTAATATCTCATATGTCCCAGAGTAGTGCGCAACAGTTTCACACTCCTCGACGCTTCCAAGTTTAGAATCATCGTGATCTTCATGGGGTCTACCATTAGTCCTTGTTTGCAAACCACATGCCCCAATAGGTTCCCAAAAGGAATGCAAAACAGACACTTCTTGAGGTTGAGCGCGATCTGGTATCTTCGACAGGTATCCAACATCAAGTGCAAGCTCGCTACATGGCGCTTAACCAGCCCAAATATAGTCCAGACATCAAAATATACCTCTAGGAACTTATCAATAAATTCCTTGAATGCCGCAACAACAATGCACAAAAAAATTGCAGGCGCATTCTTCAATCCAAATGGAATTACAGTATATTGAAATCAACCCCACTCAGTCATGAAGGTTGTCTTTCTCCTATCCTTCGACGCGATTTTGATTTGGTGGAACCCAGAGAACCCATCAGTGAAGGAGTATGCTTCATGGGCACCTACATTGTCCAACACTTCATCCATGAACGGAGTCAGGAAAGGATCATGGACACAAGCATCATTCAGTTTTCTAAGGTCCATGCATATCCTTATCTCATCCTTCTGCTTCTTCACTTGCATCACCATTGGGCTTACCTAATCGGATTCTTCCACAGGTTCAATGATGCTTGCCGCTAACATCTTGTCTAATTCTAAGCAGAACTTCTCCTTCTATTTCAGATTTAGGTGATAAGGCCTCTGCTTGACTAGCTTCGCATTGGGCTTTAACATGATCTTCATCACTCCGTAGATCTCTAATTATTCCTTTCAAATCCATAAGCTTGGTCAGGAATAAATCCTATTATTCATTGGGTAATTCAAAAACCTTATCCATCATCACATTGTCCCAGTAGTCTCCAATTTTCGTGAATTCGGGCTCTACCTCTGCATCAATGTTTACTTGTCTCGTTTTTACCGATGTGGTTATATCAGGGTTCTCAATCGGTAGCCCGTGAACCTCGCGGTGGCCTTCTATTTCTAGAATGTTAATCTTCCATGGATCCTTGTCCTCCTCTTTAGCAGTTACATTATAACATTCCAGCACGTGACTCAGCTAAGTAGCCCATTCAAGCTGAATTAGGTCTAAAGGATCCTCTAGTACCCTAAAGATAGTTTCTTTCACCTCTTGTAGCGCTTCATCAATACTGTCAAACCTGTCCTCAAATTCGAATGTCATCATGAATCCTTCACGCAGGATATCCCATTCACCTATCCCATGGTAGAGCTCTGTTTCTATATACCAATTCATTGGGATAACATCCAGGGTATGATAGAATAGGGGCACCCACTCAAGTTGTAGCTTCTCTCCATAAGCCTATGTCCACCTGGCTAGATGTGCGCACGGATCATCCTACCCGTCGTACTTGTCTATCAGTCACATCTTAGGATTCCCAAATCATTCTCTCATCATCCTCCTACATTCGCACCAATCATCAAAGCTTCCCTTGTGCGTACCCCACCATCTTGCAGGAGTAGCACACAGCGCCCAATCTAAGGCCTAGAAGCATTGCTTTTTTGGCACCTCCCTTTCAAATGCATCCAAAAAGGTATCTACCTCATTTAGACCATAATAAGTAGGCGAATTTCTTACCTCTAATGACACACAATGCAACGACCAGGTCATCATATTGCAATTCAGCGTGGTTACTTCATGTAATTGATTCCGCCAATGTTCTATTTCTTGATTGGAATCTGAAGTGCAGGAAGTCTCGCGCTCCCATGTAATCCATCCATCTGTGGTGGTATTCACCCAATCTTGGTCTCATGTTATTATCTTATAGATGCAATCTAGATCATCATCACTCTCATAATCATGGAATGGTTCCGTATAGCACGATCCTTCAGCAAGATCTAGGGGTATTATTATGCGCAATGATTTATTCTCAAAGATCATATTTCACTTCTTTAGATTTATTACCTTGTTCATATCAATAGTCTAGTCAATTCCCAGGAGTGCAGGGTAGGGATTGTTATCATCTACTATCTCTATTACTTCAAAATCTGCCAGCGCGCTCGCTCCCTCAATATCCACAGTCACCCCCTATAGCTGCCCCATGGGGATGATTTTCTGTTGATTCGCCATCCTTAGTTGAATTGGAGATCATTGTAGTACAGGTATCCCCATTCGCTCCCAAGTCTTCTTTGATGGGACATTCACATCTGACCCCAAGTCCAAAATGACCTAATCCATTTCGTATTCTTCGATCTATGCGGTGAGTCTCATTTCATGCCCCGTCCTTGTCTTATGCTTACCGATATTTCATACTACTTGCAGCTCACTTGGTGTGGTTTCAACACATCTATTGATGAGTTCTTATAGCCCTTTTCTAGCCTTACTATCACGCAATAACTTCATACAGGTTTCCAAGAAAGTTGTGATCATAGAGGGGTCCATCTCTGGCTCAAGCTTATCCTTGCTTCCTGAATTGGAGGCCTCAGTGAAGCTCTTCTTAGCTTCCATGAATGCTTCATGAGCACCCTCCAAATTGAACTCAACCTTTTTTGTTGGAGCTTTGTGAACCCATATACTGCCTTCTGGCTATTTCCCCTTGTCATCTCCTGTCATGATTCCACTTTGAAGCACTATATTTACATTTGGATATTCCACGCATGGCTCAGACCTCATCATCTGTAGATTGTGAGTCGGGGGAGGGGGTAGTTCTCCTTTGTCACGTATCCTAGCTATCAATGTAGGACAATATTTTGTTTCATGATAAAACAACATGCAATACTTGCACGATGGATGCATTGGATTAGTGCAATCGCGAGAATAGTGTCCCGATCCTCCACAATTGTAGAAAATCAACTATCTTCGACCTCTACTAGGTCCTCCTCCAGATCGGCCTCATCTGTGCCCCTGAAATCCTATCCACACCATCCTTGCATTTTGGTCAAGGGGCCTCGTTTTGGCCTTAACCTTGTAGGCGGGAGTTCTATTTATCATCAATTCGTAGCTCTTGCAAGTACGCTCATCATGTCCTACCAACCTACAAAAGTTGCAGAACAAATGTTTTGGTGCATGTACATACTTCTGTAGCAAGTGGCAGTTATCCATGGCATGTTTTCCGGGTACTTGACAGATAGTGCACCATAAAGCAGGCACCACGCTAGGTCCTACTTGAGCTTCCAGCCTTAAAGGCATCGGTCCTCCTCTTGCAGGGTAATTTGTAAAGACCGAGCAATGGTCTTTTTCATGACCTTGACTCTTGCATTTCAAGCACCATACCTCCTCACGTACCTCTAGTCGAACCATCCTGTCCTGGTTCAGACTTTGCATCGCAAGGCACAGATTTTTCAGCTGCGCATGGATCTATTGGACTCCTAGATTAGGATCCTGCATCAAAGTCTTGTGTAGTCTCATGGAAATCTCCAAGGCCTTTGCCTGAGTTTTTATATTTTACTACGATAGTGCACTCCTCAAATGTGGTAGTAACGAAGCCACAAACCACTCGTGATGTTGTCTATCTGTCGAGTTCATGTTGGATTTGAGGATCGTACAGTTCATCCTCTGATCTAGTTCCCAAGGCATCTCACCTGGTTGCATCGTGATCTCTTTGAATCCCACAATCGACTTCACCTTAGGTTTAGGCCTGTTAAATTTCCTATTTAGTGTTGCTTGGATGTATGCTACTCTAGCATTCGAGTTATCATTAGAGTACTTAATATACTAGGTTAGCACACGATCTTACAGAGCACTAACCAATGTCACTTTCTTTATATGGTCATCTATAACACCTTGAGATTCCCATACAGCCCTCACAATGAACTAGAATTGGTCCGGGTCCTTATTTCCCAAGCCTTTGAACAAAGGCAACTTCACTGTATTTTCCATACTCAATTGCAGTGGAGGTGGAGGTGGTACGGGTGAAGTTGGAGGTGATGGCAGTGAAGTCGGAGGTGGTGTAGGTAGAGGTGGTATTCATGGGAATCCTTGTCTTATTAACTGAATAGCGCTTTGAGGAGAGACCTTCGCTATTCCTTCTTCATCTCTTTGCGGAGGTGAAATCAAGGGGCTATACTACGAACCCTTATTTCCTTTGTTTTTGTAAATTTTTCTGCTTCATGTAGTCCCAAACATCAAGGTAGCTGCATAACCCATTTTTCGCACAACATCATTTTAATCCAAGTATTCAAATATTTTATTTACTTACCTCGTGGTCCTTTGAAAAATCATCATTCTGCCTTGCAATAGCTAACTGAGGTGTCGACCGCGAATTTAGTAACAAATCCTATTATGCCGTGATCGAGCCAATGATCAATAGCATGGGTGATCTTGTCCTCTAATGATTCCAACCTTCACACTAGCTCTGGGGTCCACACAATAGGACCATCAAGTTTCCACCTTCCTTGTCTATCTACTAGCTTCGCGACCCACTTGTATAGCTCAGTAGGAAAGGAGGCGAAAAATATTTTTTGGATCTCTGTATATAGGTATCGGTCCAACCACTATTCCTTTGATAGTTGCGGGTTTCTGTTATCCTGTGCCACGAATTTGTGGATCTTTGTTGGCTTGAGGGGGCCCTGACCCAGGTTTAGTATTAGTTAGCCAAACAAATCCCTATAGTACTGGCCCTTTCGGCATCAGCCCACAGAGCGTGAACTGAAGTCTCACCCGAAGCAGTATGGGGGGATGTTGGAACCAAGCTTCCGCACCCTTGAGATGGTTTTGATGTCAATTTATTCCAACTATACCTGCCTTCGCGTAGGTTGCTTATCCTTCTATTCTATCCTTCATTACCCTTGCAAAATGTTACAATCAGCTTCTGCACAGCCCTAGCCAGGGGTTGAAGTCCTTTCACGCTGCTAGGGAAGCAAACTATGATATTTCCTAAAATAAGCTAAGTACATTACTTATCTTATTAACAGATCTTGGTTAGCTTTGCGCAAATAGAGGTAATTACTTGCGTTCACTTAACCAATACAATTATATATATTCATGCATCATATAAACATTAGAAGTGAAATTCATACCTAATATAATAGATGCATAAATAGGAAATAAATACGTAGATTATATAGAATACTTCTCTTTATTGATAATTCCAAATGATTACACACTCGACTCACCTTGCGCACTCAACTGCAGGGGTCCACACACTCAGCAGCAGACTTCTAGGCCTCTGTGGACTCAGCTGTAGAGCCTCTACCTATGTTATGACCCAAAATTGAGACTTCTACTTCAGAGCTATCTCTCATACATCATATCTTCATCATTTGTGATTGATTGATGCCTCTAACTACTTAGAGCTTTGCTCTATTTATAGAATGTCATGGTTCGCGGACCATGGGTAGATCTTCTAAAACTGACATTACATTATCAAAATAAGAGGAGACAAACCTATGACTCTTTAACATCTACACACTCTGCACCCACAAAAATTAGAGTCTTCCATTTGTATTACAAAATATGGGCTTTTAGCCCCAAAACTTCCCTCGGGGGATCCTGGGCCCAACAAGCTCCCAACACAAACATCGTGACTTGCCCTCGAGTCACTCTGTAGGTGCGGAGATCTTAGCAGGTGTGGAGATCTTAGTGCGAAGACCTCC
Organism: Pinus taeda; assembly: GCA_000404065.3. Classification (NCBI taxonomy): domain Eukaryota; kingdom Viridiplantae; phylum Streptophyta; class Pinopsida; order Pinales; family Pinaceae; genus Pinus; species Pinus taeda. The sequence continues at coordinate 243,001 of APFE031217119.1, read as the reverse complement.
TAGCTCTGTTTGAATCGCTACAACTTCGGCAACGCACTGAGTGGCCACCTTCCGGACTTCTTCCATGTGTTGTTCAGTGACCACTACTGTTGAACTGCTGTCCTAAATCCTCTGCTGAGTTGCTTTTAGTTGCACAAGCTTTGCTTCAATGGAGGCTATAATTGTATAAGCCTCATCATTCCATGGCTATATGCATGGTTTTAAGATCGCTTCTTTGTGTCAAGTGGCATCCACCTATTGTTTTAGTGCCTTTGACTGCAACATCCATGCAGGCCTTTATGTAAGGGCAACTGTCTGTGCAATCCCTTTTACCTTGTCATACCTCTTCTATAGCTCACGTGCCTCTGTTTCTAGGAACTCTACATTCAAGTCCTCCTGTAGGGTGGTTAGGACCTCGAATGACTATTTGAAGAACTGCATGAAGTCTTCCATTGCACTGTTAATTGTCCCTATTGCTGTTGTGATTGCAGTGGTACATTGTTCTCTGAACTCAGGTGGAGTTGAAGGTTGAGCCCTCAACTGCAACTTTGCGATCTGTAGGTTCAGCTCTAGCTAAACCTTGGCCATCTCTGCTCTTGCGTTGCATACCCCTGTAGCTAATTTACGGACGCATGCTTCCACCAGTTCTTCTTCCTAAATGTCCAACTCCGGAACCATCCGGCAGGCTTCCTCCACAACCTGCATTATCTATTTGTTCTGCTACACTACCTCATTGTGTTGTAGGTGCAACTTCTTTAACGTGATCTTCATTATTAAATATGATGTTTGAAGTTGCAGTTGGTTCTGGTTGTTGATGCAGAGTTTTGGGTTCTTCTATGTGTTCTGGTGACAGTGTTCTAAATGTTTAGATTGATTGATTATGATTTGCTTTAGTGTTGATGGGTTTTTCAGTGATTGGTTATGTTGTAGTGGTGATTGATTTTGAGCTTCAATATCACTGATCGTTCCAGTATGAAAATTCGATGAAACGTGGCCTTCATATTGTGTTGTTGTGTACTAGGAGTAACCAGTCTGAAAATTAATGAAACGTTGCCCCTGGATGAGGATAGAAGGACGTAGTCTTTTGTAGGTTGGCGCCTACGTACTAGTAAACATATTGTCTAGTACAAGAGCTAGGGGGTTATTTCTCCCTTCTTGTAGAACATGGAAAACGAGAGAAGGTTGTAGCCTTCTACATGTGGGTTCCTACATACTCATATGAGTTCGCGATAGTACAAGATAGTAAACAAGTTTTTCTTATATTAAAAGAAGATAGAGACGACAACAGTAGGTGGATTTTATCCCGCATTAGGTTTCCAACTTAAATATTGGTGTTCAGGTGTGTTGCTTATGTGTGATGGTTTATTCTATTATTATTGCACATGGTTACTACTTAAATGGTTAATAAAGTACCGATGCACTGATCAAAGATCAACATATGATGAATTAACCGAATTATAAGTTCACTGGATATACATTGGTTTCCTTAAGAACAGTTGCAAACACATGCGAGTTCCCTTCACTGAAGTAGCATATATAAATATGATTATGAAATGAAAAAGTTATTGATTTGATAATACTAATTCACCCCCCCCGCCCCCTAGTATTATTCCCAACAATTGGTATCTGAGCAGGTCCTTTGGTAGAAGCTTAATCGCTTGAAGAAGAAAGTGCCTTAGAAGAAGAAGACATCTCAAAGCAACAATGACAGCAGGAGAGACAATTGGCCATTAGGAGGAAGCAAGTATTCAAATTCAGAATCACCTCATATTGAAGATGAACAAGAAAAAGAAGTACCAGGTACAAATTTTTTGTCTTATGGTGATACTTTTATCTGTTCATGCAATGCTGAAGATATTGAAATTAATAGTGAAAGAAATATAGAGGTAGAAGTTAAAGGACTCACAGAGAAAATTAGACATCAACAAGATCTATTTAAAAAAAGAGAGTGTGCCTTCAAAGAAGAAGTTACCAAATTAAAAGCTCGGTTGGAAGAAGGAAACAAAGCAAGGAAGAAGTACAAGGAAAAAGAAGATCAATGTCAAAAGTTGCAAGATGAAGTGACATCATTAAGAAACGAAGTAAATGAAAAGAGTACAATGATCAAGAGACATAAAGATAGATTTAGTTAGTATGAAAGCCTTGAAGCTGAGATCGTGTCTCTAAAAGAAGATATTGAAAATTCAAATAAGTAGAATAAAGAACTACCTCAAGAAGATGAAGAGCAAGACAATGAGGTTCTCAAATTAAGGTAACAAGAGGAAGAAGGAAGAAAGACTGAAGAAATAATGAAGAAGCAATATCTTGAAAAGGAAGAGAAATATCAGGTTGAGGTAAATATCCTAAAAGGTAAATTTGAAGAAAAGGACAAATTTTTACGATTTCAAGATAGTACTAAGATTTTGGATGATATTCTTAGTAGTCAAAAGTCTCCTGCCATCAAATCTAGTCTTGGATTTCATGAAAATATTAAAGGTGAATCTAACTCACAAACTAAAGCAAAGAACTTTGATGCAAAATCTAAAATGCTCAATAAGGAGATAGGAGGTCAACCCCATCAACAACCAAGGAAAGAAAGCCTTAAAAGAAAATCATTTACTCCTAACCATGGGAGTGATAATCGATTCTTTCCTCTGATGAATAATGTTTAATGTTTTATATCTCATAATTTTTGACATATTGTAGCAAGACGCAAAAGTAGAATGGTTCAAGCTAATAACCGTCACATAGAAAGATCATCAGCTTCCAGTTGCTTTAAGCGATATTGTTTTTCTTGCAATATGTTTGGTCACAAAGCCATTGACTACTATATGAAACATATAAGATTTTATGCTTGTAACAAGTTTGGGCACATAGAAAAATAATGGAGGAGCAAATTTCAGCCAACATACCAAAAGAAGAAAACATCATCACACTCCAAGGTATGAAAGAAGAAGCAAGTACAGTTAGAAAGAGGTGGCATAGCTCAATATATATATATATATATATAACAGACTCAAGGGGAGCTGAAAGTGTTAAACTTCAATATTCCAATTCTCATATGCAGATATCATGAAGACAAGTTATGTATATGCACAAGTTAGAAGCCGCAAAGTCGCGTATATGTTGTTTTGTTGAAGAAGCAACAGGACAGACTCAGGAAAATGGGTCTGATATGGTTCAATCAATTATCAATTATCATTTATGTTCTGATTGATGATAATTACATTTTATCGATGATATGTAGAAGTGATTTTGGCCCTCATAAGTTGATTAATAACTTGATGAATAACTGGTTGATGATGATGCCTCGATGATTCTTACTGAAAAATGCTATGATCAGATTTGATAGTAAACAATTGGCACAGGTTTAGGGGGAGCATATTCTTCTAATAATGCATTGTTAGCATTATATTAGAAGACCTTGGTACATAATGATGCTTATGGTGTTGAAGATAGAGGTGGCCTATGATGAAATCTTAGATGATCCACATAGTTGTTTTGATTCAGTTGACTCTTTTGATGAAGGACATATCAAGGTTGTTTATATTGATGTTTCTTACATATGCTTATGGTATAGATCATATATGGTGTATGATAGTTGTTGATGACTATCATGGTCTTTTTTAGATCATTGGTCCTTGTTATAAATGTCATATATATATCATTTGATGTAAAGGTCATGAAAATACCTATGATGTAATTTGTAATCCCTTTATGCATTGGAAGGATGATGTAATAATTGATATATTTCAGTCATGTATAAACAATTGGTTTATCCCCACTTGGTTGGGAGATTGATGTATGTATGAGTCATTGGTGATAGAAATTTCATACTCATAAATTTGAGTTATAGAGTCATGTTATTCTTTTAGAAAATATTTTTGCAAACTTTGCATGTGCTCAGGGAGAGCATGGACGATTTAGTGCATCTCGACATGTAAAAAGGGGGAGTTTAATTAGAGAATTCAGCATGTGCTGAGAGGGAGCATGGATAATGTTATCTCAAAATCTGACCCTGGAAGGTTGCAGACCAGGAAGACCTCAAGTAACTATTTCAAACCTACTTTAGGCTGAGGCTTAGCCTCCCCAACCAGAGAGGGCTCTCTCAAAGGATTAATGTTTTTGATTAGTGATTAAGATGGCTAACTCTTGTGAAACGAATGTAAAAATATGAGTGGTGGAAACACAATTAGAAACTATCCATTGGGCTTATGGAGTCAACATCATTTCAGTATAACAATGGTATCAACCTTACATATAAGTCAGGGCATTCAGCATTCAACACATTCAGAACATACCAAAAACATATAGGACCAGACAGTCTATGAATGTATATAGGAAGTTAGAGCACCATGAGTGAATTCTAAGTGATTACACATTCATACCACTGCAAATATTGGGAGAATAACAATACACCACATTCTAAACATCGAATCCCTCCTGAGTCCTGAGAAGTAAAGCCAATCTTGTATTACTAAAACAGAGTCTTTACATAAAGCCAAATATCAGAGCTTTTTCAATAAATTTCCAACCTTGAGTACATTGCTCTCTCTGCTATATATAGAATTCTTTTACAAGGCTGAGATTCCTCCTCCAACATGAGGGGAATTCGAATTCTACTTCTTATGACACATATTCATACTTTAACTACCTATTAAATGTAACAAACTGCTAACTAGACTTTTTAGAGATCTAAGGAAAATAGGAGTCTAACTCCATATCACGTTGATAATAGAATTAATTACAATCAATTCTCGTTCTTTGCCAAGTGGTATCTTTTAGTTTAGCTGTAGTAGGTGTTTGTAGCTGCCTGCTGGTCTTTAATGTCACGTCTTCTCCATTGCTCCTGAAAAGTAGGAAACTGCCCTTGTTTATCTGCTTTTGGTTTTCCTCAAAGATATTTGAAACTAATAAATCATGTCTTTCCTCTTTGATTATTCCAAAATATATTAGAATGCCACGTCCTTGATGTGCTGTCAACTTTTTCCATGTGTGAAGACAAGATCTCCTCCAAACTGTCTGACATATCATGAACTATAGTAACTCTGATCACTATATAACAAAAAGTTTAGAGCTTGAATATATGTTTCTTCCCCCTGTTTCTTCCCTTGTTGAAGGTTGACACCTATTACATGATCCTTGGAAGAGATTCCTTTTTCAAAAATTTATCCTCAGTCCCTCAAAATTGGTTGACTGAGTTTGAATTATGTAGCTACAGCAATTTTGTAGCACGCTATGAAACTACTGTGTGTTAGGCATCATCTTCAGTAGTTTCGTAGCGCGCTACAAAACTGCTGTGTAATCACCAAAACACAGCGTAATATCAAAAATTTGCTATCTTGAGCTTATTTATATTCAAGCATCCTTTTCAACTCTTCAACACTATCTTCTTCCTGAAGGGTAACTGCGCTACCTTTATCTTTTCTTTCATGAGACTGTGTTATCTCCTCTATTTCATCTGCTCCTGGAAGTATCTCCTGTATGTCTTTGAAATTCCTCGTTATGGGTCTTCTTGGCCTAAAGACAAATTTATCAACTGGATCATCGAACTTGAGCTTTTTCGAGGCTTTATTTCTCTTAGCCTTGTCTTTTCCTAACTCTATCACATCTTCTTGAACCAGGGGCGACTCTTCAATATCAATTGCCTGCAATATGTCATTAAGACTTCCCTTTGAAATCGGGGTGTCTTCAGTCACCACTGATTTACCCTTTTCCTTAGCTAATTGGCCTCTTGTCATTCTTCTCTCGACTACTTCACCTGTGGGTGATTCATGTGCACCCTCTCTGATTTAGATTTTCTCTTTCTGGGATTGTTGGGGTGTATCTTTGATTATCAGTGGCTTGGTGGGTTCCCTTACCTATTTCCTAGCCTTCACCTTTATAAACCTCCTGGATCTTGTTTCTACGTGATGATCAATTGTTGCTGGTGAATCTTTTGTATTTTGAAGACTAAGGCCAGTCTCGTTCTTGAAACCAGACATGAAGATGAACGAGGGCCAGTCTCTACCTACCTTCTAGAGTTCATGTAGAACAATCAACTTAACCAAGCCATGGTGGAACAATGAAGTCTCACAGGCCTCTTTCCTTAGCTGCACCTTGTCACGCATTTTGCTTAGGCTACGAAATAAGTAGAAAGGTAAATCAATAGATGCCTTTCCTGTGAAATGCAATAGAAGTTTAAAATGATATGAATACACCTTATTATATCTCCCTTCACACGTAAGGTACCTTTGTATGCAGGTAAGCAAATTGGCATACAAATCCTTGACATAACTTCTAGGAACAGACTTGTTTAAATCTGAGTTAAAGAACTCATTTTTCAGAAATTCTTTGCACGGGGTCATATCAAATTTGAAATTCTTAAACCAAGTTTCTTGCCCCCTTGGAATCTCCGTAGCTGTGGATATTACCTCTAGTGGGACCTACATTTCAAGCATACCAACCTTTGAGTTCAGCCCTGTGAAATTCAAGGCAAATTCCTTGGTGACTTGTGCATGACCTCCCTAGAGTTTCTTGCAAAAATTCCAGCATCCAGCCTACTTGAATGCATGCTCAACTTCTCCGTTCTTCAAGCTTATGTCTAAACCTTCAGGCTCACTCCTCAAACACCTACCTGACTTGTGACTCTTTCTCTCTGCAGACCCCTCCATGAATCTCCAGCGGAATGATATGTTTGATGATCGGCACTGTCTCAATCTTTGATCTCCGCCTCGCTTGATATGCAATGCATTCAAATTGAACGTTTGTAGATTTGTTCCTTATGCAATGAATACAATCATAATTAAGACTATGAATACCTGGCTTTTCTTGGATCTTGCAATCCGAGTGTACCAGAGTACCTAGCGACTATAATGATGGAGATAAGCGATTGGACATGATATGTGGAGTGTATAAGCTGACAGTGGATGATGCAACCGTAATTGAACTTGACAGATTTGACCGTTAGAAAAGATTTGCTGTGGATTGCACGAATCTCTGATTTCGTAGCACAGCTAGTGAAAAATTTAGATTATGCGCTATGAAATCACCTAAAACATGTTGCACTGCGGAAACACCTAAAACTGATTTATGCACTACGAAATCACCTAAAGAGATTTGTAGCACATAATAACCTTTGAAAAAAACTGACACATGGAAATTGTGTGAATTATGAGACCGGTGATGAATGAGAATGCATAGTAGACTCCTAAGACTCAGACTCTAAGGCAAACAAAAACTCAAACCTAGACTAGCACCAAATCTTTACCATCAAACTAATGTGAGCAGTTTGGGAATTAGAATTCTTAAGTGATAACAGATAACATAGTGCATCTCTAAGGAGGAACATATCTTGGTCTTCCCTTTGCCCTTGATGTCAAAAGGGGAGAGTTTCTTGGTGTTGTTTCATATATCTAATATGTTCTACAACTTGATGTAATAAACACCAATATGGTTGCCATCAAGTCCAAAAGGGGATATTGTTGGCATTATGATACAAATGTTGTCCTTGATGGAAACTCACATATATGATGAATGATAGAAGTTCATAGTGCAACAAGTGAACAACAAAGGATTATAGATCAGATTCCAGAGATTGAAGAAACAAAATGGTTTAAGAAGTATACACTGGTTCACCTTGTCCAAGTAGCGTATACACCTTGGTTCACAAAGAAAAAGGAGTGCATACATATGCATGCACTTTCACATAAGGAAAAGCGCACATGGGATGGAAAATCAAGGATAATGAATACTAGGGGTTCCTACCATGGTATTGACCCATGGTAATGAGTGCAGCAAAGAATATTGATACCATCAAAGAATACTAGCAACATAACTATAGTTTTGGTCCAAGGTATTGACAAAGAATATATGTATATAAGGAGGAGAAGATCAAAGGGAAATTAGAGCATGTAATGAATATCTCATGAAGAGTTAGATAAAAAACAAGTATGCAAGTTATGGGTTTCTAGTGCTTTACTGATCTAAACTAAGGGTGAACCTAAGTGGTCGATGATGGATGAGATCTAATGATGGATCAGGATCATAAGACCTAAACTGAATTATCATTATGTGGTCTAATCATGGATAGTCTAGATCTGAATGTTAATGCATGTTTTATTCTATAAATGTTATGATATGGGTATGACTGAAGACTGGAATAGCTGTGAAGTTTTAAGTTAGTATTTGCAAATATGTATGTTGGTTTGCGTTGGTGAAGGCGCATATACACGCTGGTTTGGCACTTCGAAGTAGCATATATATTATGAAATATGATGTTTGAAGTTGTAGTTGGTTTTGGTATTGACGCAGAGTTCTGGGTTCTACTCTGTTTTCTAGTGACAGTGTTTTGAATGTTCAGATTGATTGATTCTGATTTGCTTCAGCGTTGATGAGTTTTTCAGTGATTGGTTTTATTGTAGTGGTGATTGATTTTGAGCTTCAATATTGTTGATGGATCCAGTATGAAAATTGGATGAATGTGGACTTCATATTGTGTTGTTTTGTACCATGAGTAACCAGTCCAAAAATTAATGAAACACTGTCCCTGGAGGAAGAGAGTAGGTTGTAGCTTTTCTGGCCAGCACCTATGTACTAGTAAACATATAGGATAATACAAGAGATAGAGGGTTGTAGCTCCCTTCCAGTAGAAGCTAGAAAATGAGAGAAGGTTGTAGCCTTCTATACGTGGGTGCCTGCATACTGGTATGAGTCTGTGCCAGTACAAGATTGTAAATAAGTTTTTCTTATATCAAAAGAAGACAGAGATGACAACAACATGTGGTTTTTCTCCCACATTGGGTTTCCACCTTAAATCTTGGTGTTCATGTGTGTTTCTTATGTGTGATGGTTTATTCTATTATTACTACACATGGTTACTACTTAAATGGTTAATAAAGTACTGATGACTGATTAAAGATCGACATAAGATGAATTAACTGAATTATAAGTTCACTAGATATACACTAGTTGCCTTAAGAATAGTTGCATACACATGCAAGTTCCCTTCATTGAAGTAGCATATATAAATATGATTATGAAATGAAAACGTTATTGATTTGATAATATTGATTCACCCCCCCCCCCCCC